>SKCR01052643.1:0-134458 GCA_019454045.1 Zanthoxylum bungeanum
CAATTCAATATTTCCAAAACATCAATAGCATAATTAATCATGCTCATCAACATTAAAACATGTCCAACACATTTTAACAAAAATCAAACCCATTTTACATGCTTTAACTCTCGATAATTTGGGGATTTTCAAATCGATTCAGTTTCAATCCAATTAAATCCACAATCAACAATTACCAATTGATATCAAGTCATCCAATGAATCAAAAATCAAAAAATACCAAGACATTAGGGCAATATGTGATTCGGCCAAGCCAACCATTTTGGGCAAAATTGTTCCAAACAATATTTCATGAAATTGATCGAATCAAACTTCAATTAAACTACATTTAAGCATACTCAATCATCCAATTACATCAAATCATGCTCAAATACTTTTTTTACCCAATTTTAACCCTAAATTCAAGTTTCATGATTTTACTCCCTCTGATACCATTGTTGGAGTTTCTACGGTCCCGAGGATCGATTATCAAGCAAGAAATAACATGTGAATACAAAAAAAAGTATGGCGGAATCATACTCACATTGAACGGCTTTGCGATGCGTTGAAGAAAATATTTTTCCCCCTTGTTGATGATGCTCTCGGTCAAGGGTGTGTTTGGACTCCATCTTCATCTTCAAGCTCCAAGCTTTATCAATGGTGATTCCAAGCTCACAAGTAGGTTTCCCTATCACTTTGTATGCCTCTTTATGTGCTAGCACCTTGATGATTTGCCACAAATCATCCTTGTTCTCTTGATCCATTCAGCCAAGCCAAATGGGAGAGAAAGAGTGTTGGCGAATTCGGATAAGGGAGAGAGATGAAGAAACGGCCACAATGGCCGAATATAAAGGGAGAAGAGAGAGAGAGAGAGTTGTCTTGATTTTGGTTTCAAAAACCTAATAAAAACATATATAAAAAAATTTGGTATTTACCTTTCAAAAAGGTTAACCAAAATTTTGGAGCCAAAAAGCAATAATGCTTTCCAACCACGTCCATCAACTCACATCACTCATGAATAGTGACTGGTTGTCAATCACTCAAAGTACAAGACATCCATCACTTGAATGATGTGTGATGTGATGTGACGCGTGATGCGACTGTGGGCCTCACTAGATTCGAAATACGAGTGGGCCCGCAAACACTCTCGGGCTCGGGTTCGCTAATTCTGAATAACGAATTTACGTCACGACGTAATTAAATAATTATGCCTAGCAAAATCACTATTCACGTCGCTAACGAATTAAAATCCGATTTTAATTCCGCGTCGAAATCCAATTTCGTTAATATATCGAATATATTAATTTATCGATTAATTCCAAATTAATCGTTCTCTCTCTCTTTTAATTAATATTTTATCCCAGATAAAATATCTCTGTAATTAATCCCAAATTAATTTTCTCTCTCATTTAATTAATCCCAGATTAATAAAGTGCGAGTCATACGTCATCGGTGAATCTTCGAGAAGCGACCCATGAGATCCCCGGATATGTTGGCAGTAAATACAGCCGTCAGACTATCCGAACACGTACGTACCAAGTACTACGTTTTACCGATTTACAAGACAAGGTTGGCTTCTAGCAAAGCGCCATGCCTACCCAATTCTCCAGAAACATGCTTACAGGAATAAACAATCTATATTAGGCGCAGTATACGTAGTATTGTGTATGTCGATCCAGTATCGATGGTCACGTGCAAGGCCTAGGGGTGGATATGTGTCTGCCCCGTACGAAGCACATATCGGATCTCTGGTAATTAGTCTCTATAATCAGATATACATGACCTAGTCATAATATCCCGATAGCTGCAGCATATAAGAGAACAAGTTTCGTATCCTACGTGATCATCATCTCCACTATAACTGAAGTGATACTTCCATCTTGACATCACACCCAACACACTACGATTCTCAATATGCCCAGCAGAGGCGTACACAGAACCTGTTAAAGCCCTGGACGACCTAAAACCAAAGCATATTGATTATTGCAAGTATTAGCGGTGCAAGTCTCAAGTTAAGACCAAATACACCTACCCTGAATTCAGACTTCCATAGACACATAATCATACTACCAATGGAATTCCGAGGGATCTATCCAGAGCGAAACTGTTTTCCGTACCATCGGTAAAACAAAACCTCCTACTACACTTGCATGAGTATCCTATACCCAAATATATGAGAACTATGCCGTTATACCTTCACAACGCGCACAAGTGTAATACTAGTCTTTTACGCATTATCGATGTCTAATCTCGATAATACTCTGACTAGGGATATTTAATTATTATACCTTCACGGATTGATACTATTTCATATCATCTCAATCCAAGAACTAATCATATGGACCTTTCATCATTTATATATCTTGGTGATCAAATCACAAATGATAAAAGAGAAATATCCTTTGTCACATAGTTAATTTGTACAACAACACCATGATCTATACAAATAGTGACGCTATGGGTCATAACTGTCCAACACATTTTAAGTTTACGAAATCAATTTTATTAATGGCCAGTTAACAAGAAGCATTAAGCTTAAGACTCAATAAATAAACCAATATACTACCAAAAACATAAAATAACCACTTATAAAATGGTGTGATATTGAAATTCATCACGACCCTAGATAATATTTTTAGTTACAAAATATACCTAAAATTACAAAATGCATAGTTAAACTAAATAACATAATTGAAAATTAAAAAGTAAAGAAAATTACAACAATAAAAGAAAGTGCTGGAGTTAGAGGTTTCACTTTTAATACTTCAAATATAGATTAGTCACTTATCAATTAATCATTTCTTGAATTAATTATATTAAAACCGACAATATAGGCGGTGAATGTCATTTGTCCATGTTGGGTTTTCTAGGTCAAACCAAGATCAATTAAGCATATAAAATGTGTGAATACGCAAAGTAGATGGCAGAAATACTCACTTTGATCGGCTAAGTGGATGTGTAGACAAAAAAAATTTGCTCCTTGAGTTTCGGCCAAGCCCTTGTTTGTTGTATGTTGAGCTCCAAGTTAGTTGAATGAGTTCAAA
This sequence comes from Zanthoxylum bungeanum, assembly GCA_019454045.1. Taxonomy (NCBI): domain Eukaryota; kingdom Viridiplantae; phylum Streptophyta; class Magnoliopsida; order Sapindales; family Rutaceae; genus Zanthoxylum; species Zanthoxylum bungeanum. Next base: position 3,024 of record SKCR01052643.1, read on the forward strand.
ACTCATGTGAGTAGTTTCCCTATCACCTTTGAATGATCTCTTAAGTGCTAGCTTTGGAAATTTTGCTACAAAATTTCCTTGTTCTTCCTATTTGATTCTCGGCCAAGAAGGAAAATATTTGGAGAGAGAGAAATTGGCATAATGCTGTGAGTTAGAGAGAAAGAAGAAGATGTGTTGTATATCTATTTTGTTATTTGATTTCAAAAATCAAATAACATTTACCAATTTTCCAAAATTGGTACAAGTCACAATCACATCAATTTTAATAATGCTTGTGAAGAAACAAGCAACCATCAAATCCCATCTACTTCTATCAACAAAAAATTGATAAAGTTGACTAGGTGATGTGACATGTGGGCCCCACTTGATTCAAAATCTGATTTAGCCCGCAACACATCCCGGGCTCGGGTTCCTAATTCCAAATTAATGAATTTTCCGTTGCGACGTAATTAAATCAAATTTAATTAAATAATTATGCCTAGCAAAATTACTATTCACATCGCTCGCGAATTAATTCTAAATTAATTCGTTTGCCCGAATTAAAATCCAATTTTAATTCCGTGTCGAAATCTAATTTCGTTTAATATATGAATATATTATTTTATCGATTAATTCTGAATTAATCGATCTCTCTCTAGTAATAGAATTTTATCCCAGATAAAATTCTCCGTAATTAATCTAGATTAATTTTCTCTCTCATCTAATTAATCTCAGATTAATTATATTCGAGTCATACGTCATACGTGAATCTTCGGGAAGCGACCCATGAGATCCCTGGATATGTTGGCAGTATATCCAGTCATCGGAATATCTGAATACGTGCGTACCCGGTACCTCTTATCGATTTACAAGACATGGTTGGCTTCTAGCAAAGCACCGTGCCTACCCAATTCTCCAGAAATATTCTTTAAGGAATATATAATCTATGTCAGCGTAGAATACGTAGTATTGCATATTACGATCAAGTATCGGATGTCACATGCTAGGCCTGTGGCTGGAATTGTGTCTGCCCCGTACGAAGCATATATCAGATCTCTGGTAACTAGTCTCTATAATCGTATAAGCATGACCTAGTCACATTATCCTGATGACTGCAGTACATAAGAGTACTAGTTCCATATCCTACGTGATCATCATCTCCATATGACTGGAGTGATACTTCCATCTTGACATCACACCCAATACACTACGATTCTCAATATACCCAGAAGAGGAGTACACATAACCTGTTAAAGCCCTGGACGACCAAAACCAAAGTATATTTATTGTCGCAAGTATTAAACATGCAAGTCTCAGGTTAAGAACAAATACACCTACCCTGATTCAGACTTCCATAGACACATAGTCATACTACCAATGGAATTCCGAGGGGTCTATCCAGAGCGAAACTGTTTCCTTACCATCGGTAAACACAACCTCATATCACACTTGCATAAGTATCCAATACTTAAATATATGAGAACTATGTCGTTATGCTCCCACAACGCGCACAAGTGCAATACTAGTCTATTCCGCATTATCGGTGTCCAGTCTCGATAATACTACGACTAGGGATATTTTAATGATTAAACCTTAGTGGATTAATATTGTCTCATATCTTATTAATCCAGAACAAATCATATGGACTTTTATCATTTATATATCCCTGTAATCCAATTACAAATGATAAAAGAGCAATTTCCTTTGTCACATAGTTAATTTATACAACAACACCATGTTCTATACAAATAGTGATGCTATGGGTCATAATTGTCCAAAAATCTCCTGTTTGGCCTATAGCCAATCACTCAAGTGTCCTACACTTGAACTATGTATGGGTCGCACAAACTTCTGCTGAGATTCAGCTTTCGTCAGTGGAATTGCATTGTTATCATCTGATGCGATTTATTCGATCATCACATCGCCACGATATATGATCTGACGAATCAGATGAAATAGTTGAAGTTTATACTTTGGATCGTTGATGAGACCATTAATTCTTTAGCCTGCGCTGAGGCCTAGCTCAGCTGCTAACAGAACTATACCTAATCTGATTAGGATTATATGGATCCAAAATGCTTCTATTGCTGCCTCAGCTGCAGCAATATTTCGCTTTTTTGTTGTTTATTCGACAACAATATCTTGCTTGGAAGATTTCTAGCTCATTGTTCCGTTATTCAAACTATAAAGTACCCTTATTGAGACTTACAGTCGTCTTTATCGGTTAGGAAACTAGCAATGGTGAATCCAGTCACTTCAAGTTCTCATCCTCTATAGCATAAGAAAGCATCCTTAATTCATCTAAGATACTTAAGGATGTTCTTAACATCAATCCAGTGACTATCACTTGGATTGGTCTGATTGTGACTCCATATGCTGAAAGCATATGAGACACCAGGTCGCGTACATATCTTTCAATGTACTAGTCCTCGGAGAGTGCCAACAACTTTTAGATCTATCCCATTAGATCCTTATTCCTAGAATAAAGGTTGTCTCTCCCAAGTAGTCTACGGAGAATTTTCATGAAAGCCAAGCTTTCACCGATTGTATTATGGATTGTCATTTCCAAGAAATGATATATCATCATTATTTAGGACAATCACTGTCAGTGCGCTCCCACTAACCTTCTTATAGACACAAAAATCATCTTTGTTTTGAATTAAATCATATACCATTATGATTACATCAAAACGATAGTTCCAAGAACGCAATGTTTGCTACAATCTATAAATGGATCAAATTAACTTGCAAACCTTGTTTGCATGCTTTGGCACGAAAAAACCGTTAGGATGTTTATAAACATCCTCCAAAAGTTTTCGTTGAAGGAAAGCAGTTTTGATGTTCAGCTGCCATATTTCATAAATGAAACATGCAGCATTAGCAAGCATTATCCAAATGGATTTTAATCATGGCAATAGGTAAAAGGTTTCGTCATAATCAACACAATGTTGATAGCGATACCTTTTCGCTACAAGCCTAGCTTTGTACATTTTGGTTATTGCCATCCATGTTTGTCTTCCTTGAAGACTCATATAGTCCCAATAGGCACAATGCCTTTCGGTATATCAACCAATGTCCAAACTTGGTTGATATACATGGAATCCATTTCGGACATCATGGCACTTTGCCATAATAGGGAGTCGATACCTTGTATCATTCCTCATACGTAGCCAGTTCGTATTCCTCAATAAGATTGACATCTACATGAGGTGAGATCATAAACCCATACCTCTTAGTTGTTTTCTGACTCTCTCTGACTTACGCGGTTCTTGTGTATTCGAAGATTATGGTACAATTTCATCCATGATGAACGTTTGTGTTCCATTAAGGAATCGGTGCCTGGAACAGTATTACTCTGATTTTCATCGAGTTTTACTTTCCTCCCACTTACCACTGCATATAGGTATTCCTCTTAGGAAAACCGTATGGAGAGCAACAATTTGTTCTCTTGTGAGTTGTATAAGTATTATACTTTGGTTTCCCTAGGATAACCAATTACAAATTAGGCACTTATCAATTTGGGTTTAGTTTGGTATCATCCAAACATATGCCCAGCATTCCCAAATCTTCAGGAATGAGAAACCCAGTTTCTTTCTGTTCATATCTAATATGAAATCTTTCTAACAGATTTTTATGGAACCTTATTCAAAACAAGTATTGTACTGTTTAATGCATATCTCTAGAAGGAAAATGGTAGCAAAAACGACTCATAATTAACCTTACTATGTCCTACAAGGTTCGGTTTCTCTATTCGGACACACCGTCCAATTGAGGTGTTCCGGGAGGAGTCCACATTGAAAGAATACTATACTCTTTCAAGTAATTGAGAAACTTATCGCTTAAGTATTTTTATCACAATCCAATCGTGATGTTTTAATACTCTTGCCGATCTGTTTTATATTTCGTGTCGAAACTCTTTGAATTTATCAAAAGTTTCTGATTCGTGTTTCAAAAGAAATAGATAACCATAACGCTATGCCACATCCGTAAAGGTTGCGAATTATTGATATCCACCTCTAGCCTAACTAGATATGGGCCCACCTACATCACTATGAACGAGGGCTAACAGATCGGTGGCACTTGTACTTTTACCAAGTAAAAGGTGTTTTAGGCACTTTGTCTAATAAACTAGATTCGTAGACATCATTTGATTAGAATCAAATATGTCCTAGTACCCACTCTTCGAAAGTGTGGATATACGAGTCTTGTTAATGTGTCCCAGACAACAATGCCACAAATAAGTCTCATCTGATTAAATCAGTTTGAGCTATTTGTTTGTCATGTTATATGTTTGAGAATTATTTATATTCAAAATATAAATACTGTCATTCACATCTAATGTGTTTATCTTATATCATCTTTATAAAATAAAACACTTAGTGTTCTATAATATAAAGGTATACCAGCAACGGGTTAAACTTAGATATAGAGATAATGTTTCTAGTCAAACTAGGTACATTATAAAAATTTCCTAATTTAAGTACAAGCCCCAAGGGCAGTTCCAAAACTTAGGTTACTACGGTTAAAACAGCGACTCACGTCCCATTTTCGACTCGCAGGTCGATCTCAACTGAAGCCAGTCTCCTGCTAATCAGCAGATTCCGCACATCAGTACATATATTTATGTACCACATCTAGTATCAAAAATCCAATTTTGAAACTAGTAGTGAACATGTTTATGAAAAACATGGTTGAAGTCGAAGCCTTGCCCCGCCTTCACTTCCTTCATGTCTGTCTAGTCCATACGGCAGTCACGCACCCAGTGACCCCGTTTGCCACAGTTTAGGCAAACATCTTGGGATATGTCCTTTGTCTTCCCAGAAGACTGTGATGATTTTGCCTTTGCCCATTTTAGAAGCTCTGGCTCCGCCTCCTAGAGCATAGCCATCAACTCTCCAAGAGTTTTCTCTTGGTTCATAATGAACCTGCCCCAGCTTTCGGGTAGAGATTATAAGATCAAATCTTTGTTAGTCTCGGCCACGTAGGTAATGCCCAGCTAACCTAGCTGATCGATGTCAGCAATCATCTGCGACACCTAGTGCCCGACAGATGTACCCTCTGACATACGCGAGCAAAAAATAGCTTCTTTTGCAATTTGTACTTCTAAGATCTAAGAATAGATCTATCAAGATCCTTTAATTTCAACATCATGGTATAAGGATCTAATCCTTAGTTTTGAGGACAAAATGCATCAAGCATAAATGATTGAGCACTAAAGTTATCGTCACCATGAGTCTTCCAAAACTCATGCTCCACTATTCGCTCAACTCCGGGCTTAGGCCCGAGATGTCACTCTATCAAATAGAATAAACTCTCAGTTCCCAGGACTATCCTGAGGTTTTATTCCCAATCTGAAAATTAAATCTGTTTAAAGACATTTTCACCCAGAATTATGTTCTAAACGCTAATCTTTCAGTTTTCTTGATTCCAATAGTCCAACTATCCAATCAACGATTTCAGGTACAATTGAATATAATGATTACTATAGTCTAACTATGTATAATCAACTATAATTTGATTGGTTAAATTCAAATATATTGATTACTATAATCCAATTATATAATCAACTATAAATTGAAGTAGTTTGAATACAGTCCAACTGTTTAATTAAAAAACAATTAAATATTAGTCCAACTATATATTTATAAATAATGACGAAAAATGAAATGAGCGCGTATTGGAAAGTATCTAAAAGAGATGGAAATTTAATACTTTCCTCCCACTATATTTCGGTGAGCCTCTAACCCTCTGTTGAGTACTCGGGAAACCTAGTTTCCTAGTGGGCTAGGATCCCGTTAAATAGCACACAACCTTGACTTTGGCCAACAAGTTATATGAAACTTAACTAGGTAGATCTCTAAGATCAATTGGATCTCATCCAATTCATAGATTCAGTAGGTGGACATCCAAGTCCGAAACATATATCCAATATATGCCAATATATCCAATATATCCCTAACCTTTTTACTCTGAATCAACTAAGCCTTGGCTTTGGCAAAACAAGCTTAATGATTCCAGTTAAGCGTGACCCATTGACTTTGGAAAACTTCGTACTCGATATCGATGGACAAGAAGTGATCTTGACTTTGGCCAACAAATCACAACTTAGACAAGACATGCGAAATGGAACAAAGTTTTCATGATTCAAACACATCTGCGATGGACAAAGGTATTGAATTTGGCCAACAAACCAGTGCCAATCTTGGATCTTGAGAGAGAATCGCTCAATCGAAGGAAATCACTTAATATTTGTTGGGGGTTTTTCACGTAATGGCAACCAATTAATTATCTTTAATTAGGTCTCATCATACACCCTTAAGCATGCATTCTAAAAGCATAATAAGGTGTGATAAATAAATTAATAATGATATGCGGATGGATATTTAAAACATTTTGTTCCTATAACAAATCTCTCCATTTCCTCTCTCCCGCTAGCATAAATCTTTCTTCTACCCAATTACATAACACTTCTAAAGAAACCTCATTTACATTGAGGGGAATTGGTGAGAAGATAAATACAAAGAATCATGAGGTAATAGGCTGGACACGCAGGTACAATTTAATAAATTCTAAATTTATTACAATAATTTCCAAAATTACCCTCACCCATCTAATATCCATCTGATATACATTATTCATACATCACATCCATGTATTCACACAAAGCATGTTATCAATCAATCTAATCCAATTAATTAATCTTTGATTAGTGACCATCCAATGTTCCTACAACGATTTGATTTGCGCGAGTCCAACTCGTTTAAGAATAAGTACTCAAAGTACGAATTCTTGAATTATATCGAACTACAATATTAAATTCAATTTAATTCGTATTCAATACCAATTCATCATTTAATTCCAAATTAAATAATTACACTTTATTAATGAGCCTTTGCGACTTAGATTCTAAATCTAATCTTAATGGGTCTCAAAGCCCAATTAACATCCAATGTCAATTTAATTAAAGTCCAATGGGCTTTCAATTAATTTATAAGGCATGGACTTTGGCAACCAAAGCCCAATAAGGAATCACCCTTTGCGAAAAATCAATTTAGGCCCATTAGGCCCATTTAAAATTTTAAAGGCCCATTATCTTATATTTGGACTTTATGGAAATGATTTTAGGCCGAATTGGATCCAACCAATTATCCTAAATCAAACTTGGCCCAACCAAGTCCATTAAGCCCAAATACAACATTATTAGCCCAATTCCAGATTAAGCCTAATTAATTAAATTCCAAATTTCCAAATATCACAATTTAATTAACTAAAGTGTATTAGCCATAATTAATTAGTTAAATCAATATTTCCAAAACACCAATTACACTAATTAATCATTCTTTATTAATATCAATTCATGTCCAACATAATTGAAATAAAATCAATTCATTTCCATGCTTTACATGTCACGGTAATGAGGGACTTTTTACATCAATTTTGATTTCAATCCAATTAAATCACAAACAAATATATCTCATGCATTTTAAACACACCCAATTGTCTAAAATTCAAAAATCACCATGACTATAAAAGGTTCAAACTCTCGGCCAAGCCTCCAAATTTGGGGAAAATTAATCCAATTAATTTCTCATCAAATTGATCATGCACAACTCAAATTTAACATATTATAAGCATGCTCAAACAAACAATTTGAATAAAACATTCTCAAATCAAAAATACCCAAATTAAAGTTAAGAACCCTAAATTCAATTTCATGCTCAATTATGGCTCTGATACTGTTGTTGGGTTTTCTAGGTCAAACCAATATCAATTAAGCATATGAAATGTGTGAATACGCAAAGTAAGATGACGGAAATACTCACTTTGATCGGCTAAGTGGATGTGTAGACAACAAAAATTTGCTCCTTGAGTTTTGGCCAAGCCCTTGTTCTGTTGTATGTTGAGCTTCCAAGCTTGTTGAATGAGTTCCAAACTCATAGGAGTAGTTTCCCTATCACATTTGAATGATCTCTTTAAGTGCTAACTTTCGAAATTTTGCTACAAAATTTCCTTGTTCTTCCTCTTTGATTCTCGGCCAATAAGGAAAATATTTGGGAGAGAAAAATTGGCACAATGCCGTGAGTTAGAGAGAATGAAGAAGATGTGTTGTATATCTATTTTTGTTATTTGATTTCAAAAATCAAATACATTTACCAATTTTCCAAAAATTGGTACAAGTCACAATCACATCAATTTTAATAATGCTTGTGTAAGAAACAAGCAACCAACAAATCCCATCACTCTCTATTAATAGAATTTTATCCTATATAAAATTCTCCATAATTAATCAAAGATTAATTTTTTCTCTCATCTAATTAATCCCAGATTAATTATGTTCGAGTCATACGTCATCGGTGAATCTTTGGGAAACGACCCATGTGTAGCCCGCGGGGTACTAAACCGGAGAATAAAAGAGTCGCCACCCAGTGTGAACTGGGAAATGATTTAAGGCCGCACTCACCCCCACAAGGGAAGACCTCAAACCGTTGGGTTCGGAATGGTCCCTTACTTATGCCACTTGTAATGAACAGATTTGTGCAATAATATAACCAAGTTTACGCAGCATACATACATAAGAATATCCTATATCTAAGTTTGCATGCAACCTATATCTATGTTCGCATGCATAGAAGTAAATCGACATAACGACAAGCACACATTCATAAACATAGTAAATAGATAAATGCGGAAATATAAATAGATGATAATTATCTAAGCGTAAATAATGAAATGATATGATTAATCATATAGTGCAAAAGAAATGATCGAGGAAGCAAACATGCATGAAATGTTACGAAAAGAAGACTGTACGTTCATGTAGCGTTTGAAAACACGTTCGAACGGTAAACAGAATGTTCGCGTTCGTATAGCGTTCGAAAATGTGTTCAAATAGGATAAGACCTGATGCATGGTAAAGCAGAATACATGCGCGTTCGAGTAGCGTTCTTAAACACATTCAAACGTAAATGAAACAGAATGTCCACGTTTGTATAGTGTTCAGAAACACGTTCGAATGGGGTAAGACCTGATGCATGATAAAACAAAATAGATACGTATTCGAGTAGCGTTCGTAAACGCGTTCGAACGGAATGAGGCAGAATGTATACGTTCATGTAGCGTTCGGACACGCGTTCGAACGAGATTACCAAAAAGGCATCTGAAATGACACAAACATATGCATGGATAAACAAATACACAATGTAGGACCTCGTATACCCGATTGAACATATTTCACATTCAATCGAGTGTACTTCGTCCGGCGCGACAAAACATCGTGGTAAAGGTAGCCTTTAGGCATTTCCCTCGAATGGAGGACCTTTCATCCACCATAGTTAGCCCATGAGCATTAGATTACAATGCATGAATAAATAAAGAGATAATATGCAAAAAATAAATAACGGAATAAAAAAGGCGCGGCAAAATATCGTGGTAAATGTAGCCTTTTAGACTTTTTCTCAAATAGAGGACATTTAAACCAACATAATTAGCACATGCGCATCAAGAAACAATGCATAGAAGATAAATAAAGCAATAATATGGGACCTCGTATGCCCGATTGAACATATTTCACATTCAATCGAGTGTACCTCATCCGGTGCGGCAAAATATCGTGGTAAAGGTAGCCTTTAAGCATTTCCCTCGAATGGAGGACCTTTAATCCACCCTAGTTAGCCCATGCGCATTAGATTAATAATAACGAAAAACACACATAGAAAGTAGATAACGGGATAATGAACATAAAAATGCCTAAGACATGATAAAGGAATCTGCCCAGAATGCCCGCGTTCGTGTAGCGTTCGGAAACGCGTTCGAACGGGGGCGAGAAAAATGTGTGCGTTCGAGTAGCGTTCGGGAATGCGTTCGAATGAAGTGGTGAAATTGGCATCCATAATGCAGTAAATACATGCGGGAATGTTTCCCTAAGTGGTTCATGGAGTTGTATCCCAAGTACAGACCGCACTACTAGTCCATTCGGATTCGGCTACGGAATTTATGTCTGGGTTTCCATCCTATATACCACGAGAGGCAACATTCACGCGTTAACACAATGCAATCATAAAAATGGTCATTAAGTATGATAAAGCATATAACAACACATAAGCAAAGAAAGAAACTTACGGAATGATAAAGAGCTAATAATACGAAATAAATGTGCGATAAATAAATAGAGGAACGTTAAAGAAAGATGTGACCAAGAATTTGGTCATCTTTGATATAGGTGTTGGACAATTATGACCCATAGCGTCACTATTTGTCCAGATCATGGTGTGTTGTACAAATTAACTATGTGACAAATGAGATTGCACTCCTATCATTTGTGATTAGATCACATAGATATATAAATGATAGGAGGTCCCTATGATTTGTTCCTGGACCGAGAATGATATGAGACAATATCAGTCCACGAAGGATAAATCATTAAATATCCCTAGTCAGAGTATATTTGAGATTGGACATCAATAATTACGTAAAAGACTTGTATTACACTTGTGCGCTTTGTGAGGGCACAACGACATAGTTCTTATATATTTGGGTATAGGATACTCATGCAAGTATAATAGGAGGTTGTGTTTTACCGATGGTACGGGAAACAGCTTCACTCTAGATAGACCCCATCGAAATTCCATTGGTAGTATGACTATGTGTCTATGGAAGTCCGAAATCAGGGTAGGTGTATTTGGTCTTAACCTGAGACTTGCACCGCTAATACTTGCGACAATCAATATACTTTGGTTACGGTCGTACAGGGCTTTAACAGGTTCTGTGTACACCAATACTGGGTATATTGAGAATCGTAGTGTGTTGGGTGTGATGTCAAGACGGAATTGTCACTTCAGTCATATGGAGATGATGATCATGTAGGATACGGTACTAGCACTCTTAAATGCTACAGCTATCGGGATAAATGACAAGGTCAGGTTTATCCGATTATAGAGACTAGTCACCAGACATCTGACATGTGCTTCGTATGAGGCATACACAATTCCAGCCCCGGGCCTAGCACGTGATCATCCGATACTGGACAAAAATACGCAATACTACGTATACTACATCTGATACAGATCCTTTATTCCTGTAAGGATATTTCCGGAGAATTGGGTAGACATGGCGCTTTGCTAGAGGCCAACCTTGTCTTGTAAATCGGTATAAACGTAGTACGAGGTACTTACTTGTTCGGATAGTCTGACGACCGAATTTACTGCCAACATATCCGAGGATCTCATGGGTCGCTTCCCAAAGATTCACCGATGACGTATGACTCGTACTCTATATTAATCTGGGATTAATTAGAAGAGAGAGAAAATTAATCTGGGATTAATTGCGGAGATATTTTATCTAGAATAAAATATCCATTAAAAAGAGATAACGGTTAATTTGGAATTTATCGAGAAATTAATATATTTGATATATTAAACGAAATATATTTCGACGCGGAATTAAAATTAGATTTTAATTCGGGCGAACGAATTAATTTAGAAGACGACGAGTTGAAAACATTTGTGTGTTTTGCGGTAGCACTGTTGGTACTAAACCACAAAACATAGAAGCAGCACAGGAATTGGGTCGAGTCTTAGCTGCAAGGAATATGCACTTAATATATGGCGGAGGCAATCTCGGACTTATTGGATCGTTTCAAAGGCCGTACAGGAATGAGGCAGCCACGTTTTGGGAATCATCCCAAAACCCTTGGCATAGGCAAATCTTATTGAACCATCAAACGGAGAGGAATTAATCGTGCCAGGTATGTCTGAACGACTAGTGGAAATGATTAACCGTGCTGATGCTTTTATTGCTTTGCCAGGTGGCTTGGGCACATTGGAGGAAATTTTTATTGTGTTATCTTGGGCGAACCTGAACATACACCAGAAACCAATTGGGCTGTACAATGTTGATGGATTTTATGATTTTCTTTGTGTGTTTCTTGATGATGCTCGAAGAAATGGGTTCATATCAAAACCTTTAAAAAAACTCCTATTTACTGCCAGAACTGCTCCAGATCTAATTGACCAACTCATAGCCTATGAACCAAAAGTTGACCCTATCATTTCAAAGATAAATTGGTCCGAGGACGATCGTGGTAAGAGACGTCGGATTAATCTGGATCTTAACCTTTAATTTCCTGTAGATTTTCAGCTAACCATGTATTATTTTCTAAACTCTTCTTCTATTATTTAAAACATTGGGGACAATGTCTCATTTAGGTTTGGGGGAGGGAATTAGTTGATTAGTACCTTGTTTTTAGTTTGTATGTTGTTTTAATTTTTAGTCCAAAATTTTTCGAAAAATACAAAAAATTGGAAAATTTTCAAAAATTACAAAAATATTTTGTGTTGTTTTTTGTGTTTTTGTTTTGACTAAGAAGGTGAAATTGGTAAGAGGTTGCTGAGTAGGAGTTTCCACCCCTGAGACGTATCTCAAACCTATTTTTGAAATAAGTTAATTTTTGTTTATTTCATTTTAAATTATTTAATTTGTAAATTCTCCTTAACACTGACTAAAATGGATCTTCTTATGCTCAGTTGGCAGGTATTATCAACATACATGGAAACATACAGACATGAGCTAAAATTGAAAAGTTTGTAATATTCAGTGCTCTAGTTTAATCGGAGGAAGCATCTCAAAGAGTGATGGAGTAAAAAAAAAAAATAAATCCGAGATCCGAGTTATTAAGTCTGTAGGGGTGTTTTAACACCTAGTGCCCTAAACCAACTGGTTTGGGAGTCACTGACCCAAAGCTCGTTACATGGATCAAAGATGCTGCAAAAATATATATATCTGAAGTCTGAGTAATTAAGTCCGTAGGGGTGTCTTAAAACCCGGTGTTCTAAAGCCAACTGGTTTGGGAGCCACCGACCCAACACTCGCTACATAGATGGAAGATATTGTATATAAATAAAAAATAGAGAAAAATCAAAGAAAAAATCATAAAAATGAGAAAAAATTATTCCATTGCTACAAAAAGGTGTGAAATCTGATAGAACTTTAGGACAAAAATATTACTCTCTTATCAACTGCACTTATGACTGCTGTGGGCAAAAATGAGTTGTTTAATATTATGTTGGCTGTGTTTATGTAGAATGGTAAAAATGATCGGAGAATTTACTTATTTGATAATTTAGAATGAAACAAAACAACTAGTAACTTGGAGTAGAAGTTTCACCTGATTAGTTACTAACTTCTTTATTCTCTTTTCGCTTGTCTTTTTTGTGCATTAGTTTTAATACCTTTTTACTTTTGTAAAATGTTTGTGGGTATTATTGATGTAAACCCTCACGAGACTACAACTTGTCCACTAGGGACACCTAGGGGTTTAAAGGCTTGTTGCATATGCTAAATGTAACCGTGATCCCTACGAAAGTGGCTTAGTTAATTTATTTATGTTATTTTATGTTTTTCTCGAGGACTAGCAAAATGTTAGGTTTGGGGGTGTGATGAGTGGTAAATCTATCACTATTTCCCACTCATTTAACCTAATATATTGCATAGTTTCTTGAGTTATGTGAATATTTTGATGTGTTTTGTGTTATTTTGTAGATAAATAAAGTTTCAGGACATTCTGTTGGTGATTTGGAGCAAAACAGGAAAAATTGGCAAAAAGGGAATTTCGGTAAATTGTCCGCGTCGCGACGCCTAACGTGCACCAGATCTGCTAACATGCGCCGGGTCAAGGGGTCAGAATTTGAGAAGTTTGACTTTGCTAAAATTCGCCGTGCCACGTGTCACCATCACAGCCGAGCTGCTAACGTGCACCGTGCCACGTGTCATCATCCTACGGTGCCGACACTCACAATTGCCACGTGTGCCACTTGTCATCCATGTCATCGCCACGTCATCGGTCAATGGGTCAACTTTGCCACACATCGTGCCACGTCATCATCCACGTCAGAAGGTCAACCGAGTCAACATGCCACATCATCATCAGCCAATCACGCCTTGACACATGTCACAATCCTACGGTGCCGACAATTGATTTCAGCCGCCTTGCCATGTCAGCGCCACGTCATCGCCACGTTAGCATAATAATTGAGCTCTTAGCCGCCTTGCCATGTGTCGCCTTATCCTCTTAGCCGCCTCACAACGTTTCAAGCCGAGAGCATGCCACGACTCACTGTTCCAGCGTCGCGACGCCAGGAGCTTATCCGCGCCTATAAATTGAGCTCGAGATTTCAGATTTTGTTGTACCATTCTCTCCCATTTCTTTGATGTAAATAGGGAGTTATTCTCTCTCTAAGTTTCGTTTTAATTTTTAATTTTTAGTTTTGTAATAATTTTAATTACGTTTTGTAATAATAGTAATTTACTTTCTTACTTTTTACAGTTTTTACTATTCATCATGAGGAGGTAACTTCCCCAGCTAGGGTGAAAGGTAATTCTTTTACTATTGCTATTTAGATTAATCTCCCTTAAAAATAATATATTCACTATTTAAAATTTGACTTGATCAGGATACCGCTATATTGGTCGGTTGGTAATTTAATTTTAATCTGATTTAAACCTGACTAATCAAGGATACCGCCAGATTGGTCGGTTGGTAATTTTATTTTGGTTCCGCCTTTATGGCTGGTTATGGACAAATATTACCGCATTAATGGCTGGTTGGACTTAATTTGACTTAATCAGGATACCGCCAGATTGGTCGGTTGGTAATATTATCACAAGTTTATATATTATTTTATGGGAGATATCTAAATTAGTAGTAGTAAAAGTAATTCCTTTTACCTTAGCATTTATTTTATTGTAATTTACCTTTCAGTATTTACTTTACCGCAATTACTTTCAGCATTTTATGTCTTTTATTTTACCAGCCCTAGCTATGTGTCGTAACTAAATTAGTATCTGGGGTTGTGATGACTTTCAATATCACCGTTTTATAAGGGGTTAGATTATAGTTTGGGTAATATAAAGATTTATTTATTGAGTCTTATTCTTAATACTTTTTAATTAACTGGCCATTAATTAAATTGACTAGGTAAACTTAAAATGAACTAGACATAGGGATTTTAAGTTTAAGACCTCAGACTCAATAGCCCACGATCTTCCTTGAATATAGATAACCCTTTAATAGATTTCCTTACAGGATAGGAATATACATGTCGGGCGGGGGTAGCCATAATTGGAACTTAATCTTAATGAATCTAGGTAATTTGGTTGACATAGACATATGGTTCAATTGGATTATACTAGGTATTTCTAATTGACCATCAGAAGAGGCTTTTACATAATTTAGTGTTCCAGGTTAATAAATCAATATTTTACCCAATTATAAGATTACCACTTCATCTTTAAAATGATATTAAAAGAAATTACAACCCTAGATAGTTTTTAATATTGAATTTTCTTAAAATCTATTTTCGATCAATTTTATTTACTTGTCTTTAAATTTAGAATCGTCGCCATTTCAAATCAATTAAACAACCTGTTAGATACTAGTAATCATTTAACCTCATAAAATTAATAACTTAGGTATTAAGTCATCGTGGGATCGATACTTTTTATACTACTTGAACGATACGTACGTTTGCGTTATACGTGTGTGTTTACGCCGGTCAGAAACCAATTTAGGCCCATTAGGCCCAATTAAAATTAAAGGTCCATTTAAGTCATAATTGGACTTTATGGATATGGTTTTGGGCCCAATTGGATCCAACCAATTTAGCCTAAACCTAACTTGGTACAACCAAGCCCATTAAGCCCAATTACAACTTTAAAAGCCCAATTTCCAAAATAGGCCCATTTAATTAAACTACAAAAATTCCAAATTTCATATTTAATTAAACAAAGTGTATGGCATAATTAATTACCCAATTCAATATTTCCAAAATATCAATTAGCATAATTAATCATGCTCATCAACATTAAAACATGTCCAACACATTTTAACAAAAATCAAACCCATTTTACATGCTTTAACTCTCGGTAATTTGGGGATTTTCAAATCGATTCGGTTTCAATCCAATTAAATTCACAATCAACAATTCCCAATTGATATCAAGTCATCCAATGAATCAAAAATCAAAAAATACCAAGACATTAGGGCAATATGTGATTCGGTCAAGCCAACCATTTTGGGCAAAATTGTTCCAAACAATATTTCATGAAATTGATCGAATCAAACTTCAATTAAACTACATTTAAGCATACTCAATCATCCAATTACATCAAATCATGCTCAAATACGTTTTTTACCCAATTTAACCCTAAATTCAAGTTTCATGCTTTTACTCGCTCTGATACCATTGTTGGAGTTTCTACGGTCCCGAGGATCGATTATCATGCAAGAAATAGCATGTGAATACACAAAGAAGTATGGCGGAATCATACTCACATTGAACGGCTTTGCGATGCGTTGAAGAAAATATTTTTCCCCTTTGTTGATGAAGCTCTCGGCCAAGGGTGTGTTTGGACTCCATCTTCATCTTCAAGCTCCAAGCTTTATCAATGGTGATTCCAAGCTCACAAGTAGGTTTCCCTATCACTTTGTATGCCTCTTTATGTGCTAGCACCTTGATGATTTGCCACAAATCATCCTTGTTCTTCTTGATCCATTCAGCCAAGCCAAATGGGAGAGAAAAAGTGTTGGCGAATTCGGCTAAGGGAGAGAGATGAAGAAACGGCCACAATGGCCGAATACAAAGGGAGAAGAGAGAGAGAGAGAGTTGTCTTGATTTTGGTTTCAAAAACCTAATAAAAACATACATAAAAAAATTTGGTATTTACCTTTCAAAAAGGTTAACCAAAATTTTGGAGCCAAAAAGCAATAATACTTTCCAACCACGTCCATCAACTCACATCACTCATGAATAGTGACTTGTTGTCAATCACTCAAAGTGACAAGACATCCATCACTTGAATGATGTGTGATGTGATGTGACGCGTGATGCGACTTGTGGGCCTCACTAGATTCGAAATACGAGTGGGCCTGCAAACACTCTCGGGCTCGGGTTCGCTAATTCTGAATTAACGAATTTACGTCGCGACGTAATTAAATAATTATGCCTAGCAAAATCACTATTCACGTCGCTAACGAACTAATTCTAAATTAACTGTTTGCCCGAATTAAAATCCGATTTTAATTCCGCGTCGAAATCCAATTTCGTTTAATATATCGAATATATTAATTTATCGATTAATTCCAAATTAATCATTCTCTCTCTCTTTTAATTAATATTTTATCCCAGATAAAATATCTCCGTAATTAATCCCAGATTAATTTTCTCTCTCCTTTAATAATCCCAGATTAATAAAGTACGAGTCATACGTCATCGGTGAATCTTCGAGAAGCGACCCTTGAGATCCCCGGATATGTTGGCAGTAAATACAACCGTCAGACTATCCGAACACATACGTATCAAGTACTACGTTTTACCGATTTACAAGACAAGGTTGGCTTCTAGCAAAGCGCCATGCCTACCCAATTCTCTAGAAAATGCTTACAGGAATAAGCAATCTATATCAGGCGTAGTATACGTAGTATTGTGTATGTCGATCCAGTATCGATGGTCACGTGCAAGGCCTAGGCTGGATATGTGTCTGCTCCGTACGAAGCACATATCGGATCTCTGGTAACTAGTTTCTATAATCAGATATACATGACCTAGTCATAATATCCCGATAGCTGCAGCATATAAGAGAACAAGTTCCGTATCCTACGTGATCATCATCTCCACTATAACTGAAGTGATACTTCCATCTTGACATCACACCCAACACACTACGATTCTCAATATACCCAGCAGAGGCGTACACAGAACCTGTTAAAGCCCTGGACGACCTAAAACCAAATCATATTGATTATTGCAAGTATTAGCGCTGCAAGTCTCAAGTTAAGACCAAATACACCTACCCTGAATTCGGACTTCCATAGACACATAGTCATACTACCAATGGAATTCCGAGGGGTCTATCCAGAGCGAAGCTGTTTTCCGTACCATCGGTAAAACAAAACCTCCTACTACATTTGCATGAGTATCCTATACCCAAAATATGAGAACAATGTCGTTATACCCTCACAACGCGCACAAGTGTAATACTAGTCTTTTACGCATTATCGATGTCTAATCTCGATAATAATCTGACTAGGGATATTTAATTATTATACCTTCACGGATTGATACTATTTCATATCATCTCAATCCAAGAACTAATCATATGGACCTTTCATCATTTATACATCTTGGTGATCAAATCACAAATGATAAAAGAGAAATCTCCTTTTTCACATAGTTAATTTGTACAACAACACCATGATCTGTACAAATAGTGACGCTATGGGTCATAACTGTCCAACACATTTTAAGTTTACCAAATCAATTTTATTAATGGCCAGTTAACAAGAAGCATTAAGCTTAAGACTCAATAAATAAACCAATATACTACCAAAAACATAAAATAACCACTTATAAAATGGTGATATTGAAATTCATCACGACCCTAGATAATATTTTTAGTTACAAAACATACCTAAAATTACAAAATGCATAGTTAAACTAAATAACATAATTGAAAATTAAAAAGTAAAGAAAATTACAACAATAAAAGAAAGTGGTGGAGTTAGAGGTTTCACTTTTAATACTTCAAATATAGATTACTCACTTATCAACTAATCATTTCTTGAATTAATTATATTAAAACCGACAATATAGGCGGTGAATGTCATTTGTCCATGTTGGGTTTTCTAGGTCAAACCAAGATCAATTAAGCATATAAAATGTCTGAATACGCAAAGTAAGATGGCAGGAATACTCACTTTGATCGGCTAAGTGGACGTGTAGACAAAAAAATTTTGCTCTTTGAATTTCGGCCAAGCCCTTGTTTTGTTGTATGTTGAGCTTCCAAGTTTGTTGAATGAGTTCCAAACTCATGTGAGTAGTTTCCCTATCACATTTGAATGATCTCTTTAAGTGCTAGCTTTGGAAATTTTGCTACAAAATTTCCTTGTTCTTCCTATTTGATTCTCGGCCAAGAAGGAAAATATTTGGGAGAGAGAAATTGGCATAATGCTGTGAGTTAGAGAGAAAGAAGAATATGTGTTGTATATCTATTTTTGTTATTTGATTTCAAAAATCAAATACCATTTACCAATTTTCCAAAAATTGGTACAAGTCACAATCACATCAATTTTAATAATGCTTGTGTAAGAAACAAGCAACCATCAAATCCCATCTACTTCTATCAACAAAAAATTGATAAAGTTGACTAAGTGATGTTACATGTGGGCCCCACTTGATTCAAAATCCGAGTGAGCCCGCAACACATCCCGGGCTTGGGTTCGCTAATTCCAAATTAATTAATTTTCCGTTGCGACGTAATTAAATCAAATTTAATTAAATAATTATGCCTAGCAAAATTACTATTCACATCGCTCGTGAATTAATTCTAAACCAATTCGTTTGCCCGAATTAAAATCCAATTTTAATTCCATGTTGAAATCTAATTTCGTTTAATATATTGAATATATTATTTTATTGATTAATTCTGAATTAATCGATCTCTCTCTATTAATAGAATTTTATCCCAGATAAAATTCTCCGTAATTAATCTTAGATTAATTTTCTCTCTCATCTAATTAATCTCAGATTAATTATGTTCGAGTCATACGTCATAGGTGTATCTTCGGGAAGCGACCCATGAGATCCCTGGATATGTTGGCAGTATATTCGATCATCGGAATATCTGAATACGTGCGTACCTGGTACCACGTTCTTATCGATTTACAAGACATGGTTGGCTTCTAGCAAAGCACCGTGCCTACCCAATTCTCCAGAAATATTCTTTAAGGAATATATAATATATGTCAGACGTAGAATACGTAGTATTCCATATTACGATCCAGTATCGGATGTCACATGCTAGGCCTGTGGCTGGAATTGTGTTTGCCCCGTACGAAGCATATATCGGATCTCTGGTAACTAGTCTCTATAATCGGATAAGCATGACCTAGTCACATTATCCCGATGACTGCAGTACATAAGAGTTCTAGTTCCGTATCCTACGTGATCATCATCTCCATATGACTGGAGTGATACTTTCATCTTGACATCACACCCAATACACTACGATTTTCAATATACCCATAAGAGTACACATAACCTGTTAAAGCCCTGGACGACCAAAACCAAAGTATATTGATTTTCGCAAGTATTAGCGATGCAAGTCTCAGGTTAAGAACAAATACACCTACCCTGATTCGGACTTCCATAGACACATAGTCATACTACCAATGGAATTCCGATGGGTCTATCCAGAGCGAAACTGTTTCCTTACCATCGGTAAACACAACCTCATATCACACTTGCATAAGTATCCAATACCTAAATATATGAGAACTATGTCGTTATGCTCCCACAAAGCGCACAAGTGTAATACTATTCTATTCCGCATTATCGATGTCCAGTCTCGATAATACTACGACTAGGGATATTTTAATGATTAAACCTTAGTGGATTAATATTGTCTCATATCTTATTAATCCAGAACTAATCATATGGACTTTTATCATTTATATATCCCTGTAATCCAATTACAAATGATAAAAGAGCAATTTCCTTTGTCACATAGTTAATTTATACAATAACACCATGTTCTGTACAAATAGTAATTTATACAACAACACCATGTTTATTAGGCACTTTGTCTAATAAACTATATTCGTAGACATCATTTGATTAGAATCAAATATGTCCTAGTACCCACTCTTCGAAAGTGTGGATATACGAGTCTTGTTAATGTGTCCCAGACAACAATGCACAAATAAGTCTCATCTGATTAAATCAGTTTGAGCTATTTGTTTGTCATGTTATATGTTTGAGAATTATTTATATTCAAAATATAAATATTTTCATTCACATCTAATGTGTTTATCTCAATATCATCTTTATAAAATAAAACACTTAGTGTTCTATAATATAAGAGTATACTCGCAACGGGTTAAACCTAGATATAGAGATAATGTTTCTAGTCAAACTAGGTACATTATAAAAATTTCCTAATTTAAGTACAAGCCCCAAGGGCAGTTCCAAAACTTAGGTTACTACGGTTAAAACAGCGACTCACGTCCCATTTTTGACTCGCAGGTCGATCTCAACTGAAGCCAGTCTCCTGCTAATCAGCAGATTCCGCACAACAGTACATATAATTATGTACCACATCTAGTATCAAAAATACAATTTTGAAACTAGTAGTGAACATGTTTATGACAAACATGGTTGAAGCCGAAGCCTTGCCCCGCCTTCACTTCCTTCATGTCTGTCTAGTCCATACGGCAGTCACGCACCCAGTGACCCCATTTGCCACAGTTTAGGCAAACATCTTGGGATATGTCCTTTGTCTTCCCAGAAGACTGTGATGATTTTGCCTTTGCCCATTTTAGAAGCTCTGGCTCCGCCTCCTAGAGAATAGCCATCAACTCTCCAAGAGTTTTCTCTTGGTTCATAATGAACCTGCCCCAGCTTTCGTGTAGAGATTATAATATCAAATCTTTGATAGTCTCGGCCACGTAGGTAATGCCCAACTAACCTATCTGATCAATGTCAGCAATCATCTGCGACACCTAGTGCCCGACAGATGTACCCTCTGACATACGCGTGCAAAAAATAGCTTTTTTTGCAATTTGTACTTCTATGATCTAAGAATAGATCTATGAAGATCCTTTAATTTCAACATCATGGTATAAGGATCTAATCCTTAGTTTTGAGGACAAAATGCATCAAGCATATAGGATTGAGCACTAAAGTTATCGTCACCATGAGTCTTCCAAAACTCATGCTCCACTATTCGCTCAACTTCGGGCTTAGGCCCGAGATGTCACTCTATCAAATAGAATAACCTCTCAGTTCCCAGGACTATCCTGAGGTTTTATTCCCAATCTGAAAATTAAATCTGTTTAAAGACATTTTCACTTTTCTTGATTCCAATAGTCCAACTATCCAATCAACGATTTCAGGTACAATTGAATATAATGATTACTATAGTCTAACTATGTATAATCAACTATAATTTGATTGGTTAAATTCAAATATATTGATTACTATAATCCAATTATATAATCAACTATAAATTGAAGTAGTTTGAATACAGTCCAACTGTTTAATTAAAACAACAATTAAATATTAGTCCAACTAATATATTTATAAATTAATGACGAAAAATGAAATGAGCGCGTATTGGAAAGTATCTAAACGAGATTGGAAATTTAATACTTGCCTCCCACTATTTTTCGGCGAGCCTCTAACCCTCTGTTGAGTACTCGGGAAACCTAGTTTCCTAGTGGGCTAGGATCCCGTTAAATAGCACACAACCTTGACTTTGGCCAACAAGTTGTATGAAACTTAACTAGGTAGATCTCTAAGATCAATTGGATCTCATCCAATTCATAGATTCAGTAGGTGGACATCCAAGTCCGAAACATATATCCAATATATGCCAATATATCCAATATATTCCCTAACCTTTTTACTCTGAATCAACTAAGCCTTGGCTTTGGCAAAACAAGCTTAATGATTCCAATTAAGCGTGACCCATTGATTTTGGAAAACTTCGTAATCGATATCGATGGACAAGAAGTGATCTTGACTTTGGCAAAAAAATCACAACTTAGACAAGACATGCGAAATGGAACAAAGTTTTCATGATTCAAACACATATGCGATGGAAAAAGGTCTTGAATTTGGCCAACAAACCAGTGCCAATCTTGGATCTTGAGAGAGAATCACTCAATCGAAGGAAATCGCTTAATATTTGTTGAGGGTTTTTCGCGTAATTGGCAACCAATTAATTATCTTTAATTAGGTCTCATCATACACCCTTAAGCATGCATTCTAAAAGCATAATAAGGCGTGATAAATAAATTAATAATGATATGCTGATGGATATTTAAAACATTTTGTTCCTATAACAAATCTCTCTATTTCCTCTCTCCCGCTAGCATAAATCTTACTTCTACCCAATTACATAACACTTCTAAAGAAACCTCATTTACATTGAGGGGAATAGGTGAGAAGATAAATAATTAGCCTTTGCGACTTAAATTCCAAATTAAATAATTACACTTTATTAATGAGCCTTTGCGACTTAGATTCTAAATCTAATCTTAACGGGTCTCAAAGCCCAATTAACATCCAATGTCAATTTAATTAAAGTCCAATGGGCTTTCAATTAATTTATAAGGCATGGACTTTGGCAACCAAAGCCCAATAAGGAATCACCCTTTGCGAAAAATCAATTTAGGCCTATTAGGCCCAATTAAAATTTTAAAGGCCCATTATCTTATATTTGGACTTTATGGAAATGGTTTTAGGCCCAATTGGATCCAACCAATTATCCTAAATCAAACTTGACCCAACCAAGCCAATTAAGCCAAAATACAACATTATTAGCCCAATTCCAAATTAAGCCTAATTAATTAAATTCCAATTTTCCAAATATCATAATTTAATTAATTAAAGTGTATTAGCCATAATTAATTAGTTAAATCAATATTTCCAAAACACAAATTACACTAATTAATAATTCTTTATTAATATCAATTCATGTCCAACATAATTGAAACAAAATCAATTCATTTCCATGCTTTACATGTCACGGTAATGAGGGACTTTTTATATCAATTTTGATTTCAATCCAATTAAATCACAAACTAATATATCTCATGCATTTTAAACACACTCAATTGTCTAAAATTCAAAAATCACCATGACTATAAAAGGTTCAAACTCTCGGCCAAGCCTCCAAATTTGGGGAAAATTAATCCAATTAATTTCTCATCAAATTGATCATGCACAACTCAAAGTTAACATATTGTAAGCATGCTCAACAAACAATTTGAATAAAACATTCTCAAATCAAAAATACCCAAATTAAAGTTAAGAACCCTAAATTCAATTTCATGCTCAATTATGGCTCTGATACCATTGTTGGGTTTTCTAGGTCAAACCAAGATCAATTAAGCATATGAAATGTGTGAATACGCAAAGTAAGATGGCGGAAATACTCACTTTGATCGCCTAAGTGGATGTGTAGACAACAAAAATTTGCTCCTTGAGTTTCGGCCAAGCCCTTGTTCTGTTGTATGTTGAGCTTCCAAGCTTGTTGAATGAGTTCCAAACTAATGGGAGTAGTTTCCCTATCACATTTGAATGATCTCCTTAAGTGCTAACTTTGGAAATTTTGCTACAAAATTTCCTTGTTCTTCCTCTTTGATTCTCGGCCAAGAAGGAAAATATTTGGGAGAGAAAAATTGGCACAATGCCGTGAGTTAGAGAGAATGAAGAAGATGTGTTGTATATCTATTTTTGTTATTTGATTTCAAAAATCAAATACATTTACCAATTTTCCAAAAATTGGTACAAGTCACAATCACATCAATTTTAATAATGCTTGTATAAGAAACAAGCAACCATCAAATCCCATCTACTTCTATCAATAAAAAGTTGATAAAGTTGACTAGGTGATGTGACATGTGGGCCCCACTTGATTCAAAATCCTAGTGAGCCCGCAACACATCCCGGGCTCGGGTTCGCTAATTTCGAATAAACGAATTTTCCGTTGCGACGTAATTAAATCAAATTTAATTAAATAATTATGCCTAGTAAAATTACTATTCACGTCGCTCGCGAATTAATTCTAAACTAATTCGTTTGCCCGAATTAAAATCCAATTTTAATTCCACGTCGAAATCTAATTTCGTTTAATATATTGAATATATTATATTATCGATTAATTCTGAATTAATCGATCGCTCTCTATTAATAGAATTTTATCCTATATAAAATTCTCCATAATTAATCAAAGATTAATTTTCTCTCTCATCTAATTAATCCCAGATTAATTATGTTCGAGTCATACGTCATCGGTGAATCTTTGGGAAACGACCATGCGTAGCCCGGAGGGTACTAAATCGGAGAATAAAAGAGTCGCCACCCAGTGTGAACTGGGAAATGATTTAAGGTCGCACTCACCCCTCACAAGGGAAGACCTCAAACCGTTGGGTTCGGAATGGTCCCTTACTTATGCCACTTGTAATGATCAGATTTGTGCAATAATATAACCAAGTCTACGCAACATACATACATAAGAATATCCTATATCTAAGTTTGCATACAACCTATATCTATGTTCGCATGCATAAAAGTAAATCGATATAACGACAAGCACACATTTCATAAACATATTAAATAGATAAATGCGGAAATATAAATAGATGATAATTATCTAAGCGTAAATAATGAAATGATATGATTAATCATATAGTGCAAAAGAAATGTTCGAGGAAGCAAACATGTATGAAATGTTACGAAAAGAAGTTTGTGCACAGTATGTACGTTCATGTAGCGTTTGAAAACACGTTCGAACGGTAAACAGAATGTTCGCGTTCGTATAGCGTTCGGAAATGTGTTCAAATGGGATAAGACCTGATGCATGGTAAAGCAGAATACATGCTCATTCGAGTAGCGTTCTTAAACACGTTCAAACGTAAATGAAACAGAATGTCCGTGTTTGTATAGTGTTCAGAAACACGTTCGAACGGGGTAAGACCTGATGCATGATAAAACAAAATAGATGCGCATTTGAGTAGCGTTCATAAATGTGTTCGAACGGAATGAGGCAGAATGTATACGTTCATGTAGCGTTCGGAAACGCGTTCGAACGAGATTACCAAAAAGGCATCTGAAATGACACAAACATATGCATGGATAAACAAATACATAATGTAGGACCTCGTATACTTCGTCCGGCACGACAAAACATCGTGGTAAAGGTAGCCTTTAGGTATTTCCCTCGAATGGAGGACCTTTCATCCACCATAGTTAGCCCATGAGCATTAGATTACAATGCATGAATAAACAAAGAGATAATATGCAAAAAATAAATAACGGAATAATAAAAGGCACGGCAAAATATCGTGGTAAAGGTAGCCTTTTAGAATTTTTCTCAAATAGAGGACATTTAAACCAACATAATTAGCACATGCGCATCAAACAACAATGCATAGAAGATAAATAAAGCAATAATATGGGACCTGGTATGCCTGATTGAACATATTTCACATTCAATCGAGTGTACCTCATCCGGTACGGTAAAATATCGTGGTAAATGTTGCCTTTAAGCATTTCCCTCGAATGAAGGACCTTTAATTCACCCTGGTTAGCCCATGCGCATTAGATTAATAATAAAGAAAAAGACACATAGAAAGTAGATAATGGGACAATGAACATAAAAATGCCTAAGACATGATAAAGGAATCTGCCGAGAATGCCCGCGTTCGTGTAGCATTCGAAAACGCGTTCGAACGGGGGCGAGATAGAATGTGTGCGTTTGAGTAGCGTTCGGGAATGCGTTCGAATGAAGTGGCGAAATTGGCATCCATAATGCAGTAAACACATGTGGGAATGTTTCCCTAAGTGGTTCGTGGAGTTGTATCCCAAGTATAGACCGCACTACTAGTCCATTCAGATTCAGCTACGAAATTTATGTCTGGGTTTCCATCCGATATACCACGAGAGGCAACATTCACGCGTTAACACAATGCAATCATAAAAATGGTCATTAAGTATGATAAAGCATATAACAACACATAAGCAAAGAAAGAAACTTACGGAATGATAAAGAGCTAATAATACGAAATAAATGTGCGATAAATAAATAGAGGAACGTTAAAGAAAGATGTGACCAAGAATTTGGTCATCTTTGATATAGGTGTTGGACAATTATGACCCATAGCGTCACTACTTGTCCAGATCATGGTGTTGTTGTACAAATTAACTATGTGACAAATGAGATTGCACTCCTATCATTTGTGATTAGATCACATAGATATATAAATGATAGGAGGTCCCTATGATTTATTCCTGGACCGAGAATGATATGAGACAATATTAGTCTATGAAGGATAAATCATTAAATATCCTTAGTCAGAGTATTATTAAGATTGGACATCGATAAATACGTAAAAGACTAGTATTACACGTGTGCGCGTTGTGAGGGCACAACGGCATAGTTCTTATATATTTGGGTATAGGATACTCATGCAAGTATAATAAGAGGTTGTGTTTTACCGATGGTATGGGAAACAGCTTCACTCTAGATAGACCCCCTCGGAATTCCATTGGTAGTATGACTATGTGTCTATAGAAGTCCGAAATCAGGGTAGGTGTATTTGGTCTTAACCTGAGACTTGCACCGCTAATACTTGCGATAATCAATATACTTTGGTTACGGTCGTCCAGGGCTTTAACAGGTTCTTTGTACGCCAATACTGGGTATATTGAGAATCGTAGTGTGTTGGGTGTGATGTCAAGACGGAAGTGTCACTCCAGTCATATGGAGATGATGATCACGTAGGATACGGTACTAGCACTCTTAAATGCTACAGCTATCGGGATAAATGACAAGGTCAGGTTTATCCGATTATAGAGACTAGTCACCAGACATCTGACATGTGCTTCGTATGAGTCAGACACAATTCCAGCCCCAGGCCTATCACGTGATCATCCGATACTGGACAAAAATACGCAATACTACGTATACTACGCCTGATACAGATCCTTTATTCCTGTAAGGATATTTCCGGAGAATTGGGTAGGCATGGCGCTTTGCTAGAGGCGAACCTTGTCTTGTAAATCGGTATAAACGTAGTACGAGGTACTTACTTGTTTGGATAGTCCGACGACCGAATTTACTGCCAACATATCTGGGGATCTCATGGGTCGCTTCCCAAAGATTCACCGATGACGTATGACTTGCACTCTATATTTATCTGGGATTAATTAGAAGAGAGAGAAAATTAATCTGGGATTAATTGCGGAGATATTTTATCTAGAATAAAATATCCATTAAAGAGAGATAACAGTTAATTTGGAATTTATCGAGAAATTAATATATTTAATATATTAAACGAAATTAGATTTCGATGCGGAATTAAAATTAGATTTTAATTCGGGCGAACGAATTAATTTAGAATTAATTCGTTTGCGACGTGAATAGTGATTTCGCTAAGCGTAATCTTTTAATTACGACGCAACGAAAAATTCGTTAATTTGGAATTAGTGAACCCAAGCCCGAGATTATTTGCGAGCGCATTCGCATTTCGAATTCGAGTGCGACACGTCAAATCAAGCGTCAAATCGCTAGTCCCATCAAGCGTCAAATCACAAGTCACTTTGAGTGATGTGACTTGACAACTTGATGGATTGAGTGATGTGAGTGGTTGGGGCTTTAATGGTTTGACTTTTAAAAGCCAAATTCAAGTGAAATGCATTTAAAATTCAAATGTGTGTATTTAATACACAAATTTGACAAACCAAAAACAACACTCTCTCTCCATTTCTCTATACTCTTCACGCCCAAACCAGAGGGCTGTTTTATTCACTACATTTTATGAAAATGTCGAGCAAGAAGGGAAGCTAGAGTGGGATTTTGTGGCAAAATCTCAAGTGCTAGCACACTTACGAGACATGCGAAGGTGATAGGGAAGTCCACCCATGAGCTGGGAACCGTTCGACAAAGCTCGGAGCTTGACGAAGAACCCAAACCGAGCCAAAACAATAAGCTTGGACTGCTACTGCCGTGACATTGAACAGAAGGCAGAATCTGAAATTTTGTTGCCTCCGCGTCGGTCAACCGATCGATGTGAGTATTCCGAACTTCTTCGATTTGTATTCGCACTTGATTCATGCTTATTATTGATCTTGGGACCTTAATAGAAACCAACAATGGCATCTAGAGCAAGGTTTGAGCATGAAAAAGTTTAGGGCTTAAAATTTTGTTAATTTGTATTTGAGCATGATTTGAATAAATTGGATGTTTGAGTACGCTTATTACATGTTGAATTGAAGTTTGATTGGATCAATTTCAAGAAAATTGATTTGGAATAATTTTCCCCAAATTTTCTATGTTGGCCGAATGTAGAGTTGCCCTATTAGTCTTGGATTTTTGATTTTTGATTCATTGGTTGAGTTAGAATCATTCGGGAATGTGATTTAATGTCAATTGTGGAATTAATTGGATTGAAACCAAATCAGATATAAAATCCCCTTCTTGGTCGAGACTTTGTGAGCATGTAATTGGGTTTGATTTTAATCAAAATATGTTGGACATGTGATGATGATTATAAGCACGATTAATTGTGTATATTGATATTTTAGAAATGTTAATTTGGGTAATTAATCATGTTATACACTTTGGTTAATTAAATATGAAATTTGGAATTTTTTGTGTTTGATTATTTGGGCTTAAAATGGATTTGGCCTTTAATGTTGTAAATGGGCTTATTGGGCTTTGTTGTACAAAGTTGGGTTTAGGCAAAATTGGTTGGATCCAATTAGGCCCAAAACCACTTCCATAAAGCCCAAATGCGACTTAATGGACCTTTAAAGTTTAATTGGGCCTAATGAGCCAAAATTAATTTATGGGCTTATGGGTAACTCCCAGATTGGATTTTGGTTATGGGTTTGACCCGAGTTGACCAAAAGTCCACGCCTTAAGAAATTAATTAAAAGCCTATTGAACTTTAATTAAATTGACGTTGGACGTTAAATCGGGCTTTGAGACCCGTTGCGATTAAATTTGGAATTTAAGTCGTAAAAGTTCATTATTAAAGTGTAGTATTTAATTTGGAATTAAATAGCGAATTAGAATTGAATGCATATTAAATTGGATTTAATGATGTAGTTTAATTTAATTCGAGAATTCATACTTTAAGTACTTATTCGCAAAACGAGTTTGACTCGAGCAAAATCAAATTGTTGTTTGAACATTGGATGATCACTAATTATCAGATTAATTAATTTGATTAGATTGATTGATAACATGCTTGTGTGAATAAATGGTTGCGATGCATGAATAATGTATATCGGATGGATATTAGATGGGTGGGACAATTTTAGAAATTGTTGTAAAAAATTTGATTATTAATTGGACCTGCGTGTCCAGCCTTATCACCTCCTTATTCTTTGTATTCTCTTCTCACCTATTCCTCTCAATGTAAATGAGGTTTCTTTAGAAGTGTAGTGTAACGGGTAGAAGTAATACATATGCTAGCGGGAGAGGGAAAATGAGAGATTTGATCTAGGATCAATGTGTAAAGTATCCATCTGCATATCATTATTATTTTTCATATGCACTTTATTATGTGTTTAGAATGCATGTTTAAGGGTGTATGATGATGAGACCTTAACAAAGATAATAAATTAGTTGCCAATTTTCACGCGAAAAAATCTTGCTCAATATTAAGCGTTTTTCCTTCCATTGAGTGATTCTCACTCAAGATCCGAGACTGGCATTGGCTTGTTGGCCAAAGTCAAGGCCTTTGTCCGTCGAGGATGTGTTTGAATCACGAGAGCTTTGTTCCATGTCAGTGTCTTGTCCAAGTTGTGGTTTGTTGGACAAAGTCAAGACCACTTCTTGTCCATCTACATTGATTACGAAGCTTTCCATGGTCAATGGGTCGCGCTTAACTGGGATCACTAAGTTTGTTGTGCCAAAGCCAAGGCTTAGTTGATTCAGAGGAAAAAGGTTAGGTAATACATTGGATGTATTGGCATATATAAGATATATGTTTCGGACTTGGATGTCCCCCTACCGGATCTAGGAATTGGATTGGATCCAATCGATCTTAGAGATCTACCTAGTTAATTATTATACAATTTGTTGGCCAAAGTCAAGATTGTGTGATATTTAACGGGATCCTAGCCCACTAGGAAACGTGGTTTCCCGAGTACTCGACAGAGGGTTAGAGACTCGCTGAAAAATAGTGGAAGGCAGGAATTGAATTTGCAATACTCGTTCAATTACTCCCCATACGCGCTCAAACAAATATCAATTCGTCAAATAAATTAAATGTTAGTTGGACTAATATTTAAATGTTGTTTTAATAAATAGTTGGACTATATTCAAACTATTCATTTATAGTTGATTTTATAATTGGATTATAGTAATCAATATAATTGATTTTAATCTGTTAAATTATAGTTGATTAAATAGTTGGACTATTGTAATCATTATAATAAATAGTACTTAAATCGTTGATTAAATAGTTGGACTATTAGAATCAAGATGTAATTGAAAAATTGACATTTAATACATAATCCTAGGGAAAATGTATTTAAATGGTTTAATTTTCAAATTGGGAATAATTTCAGGATGGTCCTGGAAAAATAATAAGTTACTTTATTTGATAAAATAATATATTATGCCTAAGCCCGGAGTTAAGCAAATAATAGAGCATAATCTTCGGAAGATTTATGTGATGATGAATTTAGTGCTTAATCCATTATACTTGTCAAGTAGACTCCTTAATTTCTGAATCAGAACTAAGGATTAGATCCTTAAAATATGATAATGAAATTGAAGGATCTTCAAAGAATCTATCTTTAGATTTTAGAAGTACTAAATTGCCATTAATAACTCTTGGAGAGTTAATGACTATTCTCAAGGAGACAAAGTCAAAGTTTGCAATAAGGCAAGTAGCGCTAGTCGTACTTTACTTCGATATTCTAGAAGGCCAAGGCTTGGCCAAAGGCTTCTGGAGTGTTGAAACTGGCAAAGGCAAAATCATTAGTCTTCTGAGAAGATAAAGGACATATCCTAAAATGTATGCACAAATATGGGAAACGGGATCGCGGAAGTGTGACTGCCATTTGGACAAAGCAGACATGAAGGAATTGAAGACGAGCAAGGCTCTGACTTCAAATATGTTTGTCAACATTATGTTCACTACTAGTATTAAAATCAGATTTTAAATACTTAGTGTGGTACATAAATATATATATTGATGTTCAAAATCTTTTTTGAACAGGATACTGACTTCAATCGAGATTAATCAGCGATTTAAAAACGGGACGAAAGTCGCTGTTTCAACCGTAGACACCTAAGTTTAGGAACTACCTTCGGGTGTGTACCTAAGTTTAGAAACTGTTATAATGTAACTAGTTTGACTAGGAACCTTATCTCTATATCAGTGTTTAATCCGTTGCGGATTGACCTTTATATTCTAGAACACTAAAGTGTTTCATTATATAAAGATGATTTTGAGATATACACATTAGATGTGAATAACAGAGTTTATATTTTGAATATAAATAAATCTCAAATATATAACAAGACAAACAAATAGCTCAAACTGATTTGATCAGAAGAAACTTAATTGTGGCATTATTGTCGGGGACACAATCAAACAAGACTCGTATATCCACACTTTCGAAGAGTGGGTACTCGGACTAATTTGATTCCATTCAAATAAAGTCTACGAATCTAGTTTATTAGGCAAAGTGCCTAAAACACCTTTACTTGGTAAAAGTGTAAAAGCCACCTATCTGTTAGCCCTAGTTCATAGTGAAGCAAATGTGCCCATGTCTAGCTAGGCTAGATGTGGATATCAATATTTTGTGACCTATACGGATGTGGCATCGCGTTATGGTTATGTGTTTCTTTTGAAGAACACAAATCATAAACTTTTATAGTTTCGACACGAAATAGACAAACAGATTGGCTAAAGTATTATACCGTCACGGTAAGACCGTAATGAAAATACTTAAGCAATAAGTTTCTTATATACTTGAAAGATTATAGTATTCTTTCAAATGAGGACTCCTCCCGGAACACGTCAAGTTGACGGTGTGTCTGAACAGAGTAACCGAATTATGTTAGACATGATAAGGCTAATCTTGAGTCGCTCTGAGCTACCATTTCCTTCAACGGATAAGCTTTAAACAGTGCAGAACTTATTTAGAATAAGGTTCCATTAAAATCTGTTTGACAGATATCATATTAGATATGAACGGGAAAGAAACCAGGTTTCTCATTCTTGATAATTTGGGCATGCTAGGCATGTTTGGATGATACCAAACTAGAACCCAAATTGGATAAGTGCCAATTGTAGGATATCCTAGGGATACCATAAGTATAGTACTTAAACAACTCACAAGAGAACAATTAGATTGTTGCTCACCATGCGATTTTCCTAAGAGGAATATCGATATGCCGTGGTAAGTGGGAGGATTGTAAAACTCGATGAAAATCGGAGTAATACTGTTTAAGGCCCTGAATCCTAATGGAACACAAATAGTTCATCAAGGATGAAACTATTACCAATAATCTTCGAATACAAAAAAATCGCGTATGTCAGAGAGAGTCAGAAAACAACCTGGGGTATGGGTTTCTGATCTCACCTCGTAAAGATGTCTATCTTTTGAGGTACATCAACTGACTATGTATGAGGAAGTGATACAAGGTATCGACTCCCTGATTATGACAAAGTGTCATGAGTCCGAAATGGATTCCATGTATATCAATTATGTTTTGATACTAGTTGATGTAGCACAAGGCATTGTGCCTATTGGTACTGTATAAGTCTTCAAGGAAGACGTACATGTATGGAAACATACCAACGTATAAAGCTAGGCTTTTAGTGAAAAGGTATCGTTATCAAAATTGTGTTGATTACGATTCAACCTTTTACCTATTGCCACGGTAAATCCATTTGGATAATGATTGCTAATGCTGCATGTTTCATTTGTGAAATATGTCAGCTTAACAGGAAAATCACTTTCCTGAAAAGGAAACCTTTTGGAGGATGTTTATGACATCCTGTCGGTTTTGTCGTACCATAACAAGCAAACAAGGTTTGCAGTATATTCGATCCATATTTGGATTGAAGCAAGCATTAGGTTATTGGAATTATCGTTTTGATGTGATCATAATGGTTTATGATTTAATTCAAAATGAATGATTCTTGTGTATATAAGAGGGTTAGTGGGAGCGCACTGATAGTGGTTGTCCTATATAAAATAATGATAATATATGTCATTTCTTGGAAATGATATTCCTATATAATAATAATCGGCGAAAGCTTAGCTTTCAAAAACTCTCAGTGGAATCGTACATTGAAAAATGTACGCTGCCTGGTGTCTCATACGCTTTGAGCATATGAAGTCACAAACAGGCCAATCCGAGTGATAGCCACTGGATTGATATTAAGAACATCCGTTAGTATCTTAGAGAACTAAGGATGCTGTCTTAGTCTGTGGAGAAGGAGAACTTGAAGTGACTGGGATCACTACCACAAGTTTCCTAAACCGATAAAGACGACTAAAGTCGCAAATGGTACTATACAGTTTGAATGACGGAACAGTGAGTTGGAAATCTTCCAAGTAAGATACTGTTACCGAATAAACAACAAATGAGGGTTAATTGATGCAGCTGAGGCGGCAATAGAAGCCTTCTGGGTCGATAAACAAATCTAATTAGATTAGATATAATTCTGTTAGCAGCTGAGCTAAGCTTAAGCACAGGCTAAAGAATTAATGGTATCATCAACGATCCAGATATATACTTCGATATTCATCTGATTCGTTCGGATCATACATCGTGGTGATGTGATGATCGAATAAATTGCATCAGACGATAATCATGCAAATCCGCTGAAGAAAGTCTTTATACAATAGTTTGAGTCAACCGTACATAGTTCGGGTGTAAGACACTCGAGTGACAGGCTATAGGCCAAGTGGGAGATTGTTGGACAATTATGACCCATATCGTCACTATTAGTACAGATCATGGTGTTTTTATACAAATTAACCATGTGACAAAGGAGATTACACTCCTATCATTTGTGATTAGATCACCTAGATATATAAATGATAGGAGGTCCCTATGATTTTTTCCTGGACCGAGAATGATATGAGACAGTATTAGTCCACGAAGGATAAATCATTAAATATCCCTAGTCAGAGTATTATCCAGATTGGACATCGATAAATACATAAAAGACTAGTATTACAGTTGTGCGCGTTGTGAGGGCACAACGACATAGTTCTCATTTATTTGGGTATAGGATACTCATGTAAGTGTAATAGGAGGTTGTGTTTTACCGATGGTATGGGAAACAGCTTCGCTCTGGATAAACCCCCTCGGAATTCCATTGGTAGTATGACTATGTGTCTATGGAAGTCCGAAATTTTGTCTTAACCTGAGACTTGCACCGCTAATACTTGCGACAATCAATATACTTTGGTTGCGTTCATCCAAGGTTTTAACAAGTTCTGTGTACGCCAATACTTGGTATATTGAGAATCATAGTGTGTTGGGTGTGATGTCAAGACGGAAGTGTCACTCCAGTCATATGGAGATGATGGTCACATAGGATACGGTACTAGCACTCTTAAATGCTGCAGCTATTGGGATAAAATGACAAGGTCAGGTTTATCCAATTATAGAGACTAGTCACCAGACATCTGACATATGCTTCGTACGGGGCAGACACAATTCCAGCCCTAGGCCTAGCACGTGATCATCCGATACTGGACAGAAATACGCAATACTACGTATACTACGCCTAATATAGATCCTTTATTCTTGTAAGGATATTTCCGGAGAATTGGGTAGGTATGGCGCTTTGCTAGAGGCCAACCTTGTCTTGTAAATCGGTATAAATGTAGTACGAGGTACTTACGTGTTCGGATAGTCCGACGATCGAATTTACTGCCAACATATATGGGGATCTCATGGGTCATTTCCCAAAGATTCACCGATGACGTATGACTCGCACTCTATATTAATCTGGGATTAATTAGAAGAGAGAGAAAATTAATCTGGGATTCATTGCGGAGATATTTTATGTGAGATCAAATATCCATTAAAGAGAGATAACGGTTAATTTGGAATTAGTCGAGAAATTAATATATTTGATATATTAAACGAAATTAGATTTCGACGCGGAATTAAAATTAGATTTTAATTCGGGCGAACGAATTAATTTAGAATTAATTTGTTAGCAACGTGAATAGTGATTTCACTATGGGTAATCATTTAATTACGACGCAACGGAAAATTTGTTAATTTGGAATTAGCAAACCCGAGCCCGAGATTATTTGCGAGCGCATTCACATTTCGAATTCGAGTGCGGCACGTCAAATCGCTAGTCGCATCAAGTGTCAAATCACAAGTCACTTTGAGTGATGTGACTTGACAACTTGATGGATTGAGTGATGTGAATGGTTGAGGCTTTAATGGTTTGAATTTTAAAAGCCAAATTCAAGTGAAATGCATTTGAAATTCAAATGTGTGTATTTAATACACAAATTTGACAAACCAAAAACAACACTCTCTCTCCATTTCTCTCTACTCTTCACGCCCAAACCAGAGGGCAGTTTTCTTCACTGCATTTTGTGAAAATGTCGAGCAAGAAGGGAAGCTAGAGTGGGATTTTGTGGCAAAATCTCAAGTGCTAGCACACTTATGAGACATGCGAAGGTGATAGGAAGTCCACCCATTAGGTGGGAACCGTTCGACAAAGCTCAGAGCTTGACGAAGGACCCAAACCGAGCTAAAATAGTGAGCTTGGACTGCTACCGCCGTGACGGTGAACAGAAGGCAGAATCTGAATTTTTTGTTGCCTCCGCATCACTCAACGATCGATGTAAGTATTCCGCAACTTCTTCGATTTGTATTCGCACTTGATTCATGCTTATTATTGATCTTGGACCTTAATAGAAACCAACAATAGGACCTTGCACACCCGGTTGGACATATTCCATGTCCAACCGAGCGTGCCGCATCCAAACTTCAAAATGAAAAGTAATAAAAGGTGCCTTCAGGTCTTACCTTTTAAGTTGCTCCTCGGAAGTGCGTCACTTCGTCACCGGAAGGGTTACTACTCCACAACTTTTTTAGTTTTTGGTCTACTATTTTCCTTCACCGTTCCGCTGTTTTCGTTGTTGCTTTCTTGATTTTTCCTCGCTGTTTTTAGCTATTCCTTTACCGCTGTTTTGGGGCAAAACTTGGATTGTTTTAGGGTGCAGATTTTTGGTGTTTTAGGGGGATTTTGGAGTGCAGTGTTTGGTGATTTAGGGACTGTTTTAGGGGTGTTGTTTTCGGTAATGTAAATGGGGTTATTTTGGGTGTGATTTTCGGTGATGGATGGGTATTTTGTTGTTGTAGTTTTCTGTGGTTGAGAGTGTTTTCTTCTTGGTGTTTGGGCGTGAATATGCTCTAGAGAGAGGGGTGAATGTCTAAGTGAAGAGAGAGCTTAGGGTTTTCTATTATTTTCTTATGTTTTTTTCTTGAAGGTTGTTGTGAGTCTCTAAGGGGTTAAGGGTTTGGAATTTTGGTTTCTTTTATAATGGTGCATTAGGGTTTCTAGTTAAGGAAGGGAATCATGTCAATAAGGGAGGTGATTAATTAG
Source organism: Zanthoxylum bungeanum (assembly GCA_019454045.1). NCBI lineage: Eukaryota > Viridiplantae > Streptophyta > Magnoliopsida > Sapindales > Rutaceae > Zanthoxylum > Zanthoxylum bungeanum. The sequence goes on from SKCR01052643.1 coordinate 40,180, forward strand.
TTTATTAAAGGAAAAGATATTGTGTAATTTTGGTGGGGATATATTTATTTTGGGAGGTGATTGGATTTGATTTGTTTGGTTTAGGAATGGGGATTTATTTTGATTTGATTTGATTTGTTTTAATTTAATTGGATGTGATTTAATTTGACATGTATTTTAAGTGTTTTAATTATTTTTGGATTGGGCTTGGGCGTGTGGCTAACAGTAAAATGGAAATATCGATGGTCGTTCGAACGCTTCTTCGGACGCTACACGAACGGCCGCAATCTATTCGCCGTTCAAATGTGTTTCCGAACGCGGCACGAACGCAAACGCAGTGAATAGGTGAATTATATCTGATGACGTACTTATCTTGAATTTCCCATTCCGACGTCCGTTTCCCGCAACTTCCGTAATTTATAGGGTAGTGCCTCCAACCGAGGCTCATCACCGGGCTCATGCAAAAATGCAAGTGTCTACAATCACCCCCACTTTGATGGGCTTGTGCAGTGTGTGACAGTGACAATCCTATCAAAGTCATGCATGCATTTTTACTTACCTAGCTCGCCAGCTGCTGCCTCACTTACCTGTTGTTGAGATGCTTCAAACTGATTTGATGGTGGTGAGGTGCTGCGACCCCTGGTCCATTCCTGAACCGTTACTGTGAGGTGGTCCATTCCCGAACCGTTACTGTGAGGTGGTCCATTCCCGAACCGTTACTGTATGAGGTGGTCCATTCCCGAACCATTACTGTGAGGTGGTCCATTCCCGAACCATTACTGTGAGGTGGTCCATTCCTGAACCGTTATTGTGAGGTGGTCCATTCCCGAACCGTTACTGTGAGGTGGTCCATTCCAAAATAGTTACTGTATGAGGTGGTCCATTCCTGAACCGTTACTGTGAGGTGGTCCATTCCCGAACCGTTACTGTGAGGTGTGGTCCATTCCCGAACCGTTACTGTGATGTGGTCCATTCCCGAATCGTTACTATATGAGCTGGTCTATTCCCGAATTGTTACTGTATGAGGTGGTCCATTCCCGAACCATTACTGTGAGGTGGTCCATTCCCGAACCGTTACTATGAGGTGGTCCATTCCTAAACCATTATTGTGAGATGGTCCATTCCCGAACTGTTACTGTGAGGAGATCCATTCCTGAACCGTTATTGTATGAGGTGGTCCATTCCCGAACCGTTACTGTGAGTGGTCCATTCCCGAACCGTTACTGTGAGGTGGCCCATTCCCAAACCGTTATTGTATGGTGTGGTCCATTCCCGAACCGTTACTGAATGAGGTGGTCAATTTCCAAACCGTTATTGTATGGTGGTCCATTCCCGAACCGTTACTGTATAAGGTGGTCCATTCCCGAACCATTACTGTGAGGTGATAGGCTGGTCGCCCCCAGACTTGGTTTATCTTTTTTGTTCTTCATTGCTTGCACTCGGTGGTGTTCCGTACTGTTATATCTCATCACTCTCTTTTAAGAAATAGTCCCAATAGTTATACATATTTTTATCCTTAAAGGATGCCTAGTGTCGAAACTAGAGAATCTTCAAAGTACTTGATACAACTCAAATCCGACCGTTTGAATAAATGATCTGAACTAGACTCCCAGTGTGTGTGTGCCAAAGTTCTTTTACAGCTTAATCCTTAAGTAAGCTAACTTGATGATTTTGTATCAAAGAACGGGATCAGTGGGTCTAACCAACCTAGATGTCTTGATCATGCTTTGCAATTACTTCCCCGTACTCAATATGATAGGGTTTTCTCTTTCTTTTCTTTCGTCTCTTCATTCATTCATTTTCTTTCAACACACATACCCTTTAAGGTAGCATTTCTCCTCATGGTAGTCCTAATACTCGCCCATGGGTAGCTTCACGCTTATCGGTTATAGGTGGTTTATTTTTTTCTTCTTCAGAGACTTTTCTTTTATTTTCAACCATATCGCATATCGTAACACAAGTAAATCAGGATGGACATCTAAGCAAACGGTCATTCACTGATCCGCCATCTCTTCAACTAGTCATCTCATCGACTACTCATGCTTCTACTGCTAAGATCCTGTAATTAAGTGCCTGTGAGTGTAGCCGAGATCAACCACTCAAAATATCAGATGAGAGCACATCTCGCACTTATCGTTTCTAAGGTTTCACCCCACAGCAAACAATTTCATCACCGGACCTATGCCTAATTATCAAAGACTTCTCTTTTTTTTTCACTAGAATTCTTCCTTTCAACTGTCGATAATGTGGGCCTCGACCCCTGAGATCATCCCTGAAAACCGTTGGTGATGTGGGCCTCAACTCTGGGATTCCTTCCCGAAAATGATACCGATGTGGGCCTCAACCCTGGGATTCATTCCCGAAACTGATGATATTATGTTGCTGCTTCTGGTTGGCTTGCATTTGCCACTTTCTTCTTTTCTTCTTTGAAACCTGCGAATACAAAACAAAACAAAACACAAAAAGGAATGCAAGTACGTTACATGTATACATGCATGGATGCATGAATTTCTATTCCGTTGGGTTAGGTCTTATTTTCCTTAAGCAAAATATTGCTTCAATCTGTCCACGTTGATTGGCTCGGTGAACTCATTTCCTTCTAAATCTGACAGTCTCACTGCCCCGTTTCCCATCACTTTCTTGACTATGTAGGGTCCTTCCTAGTTGGGCCTGAACTTTCCCCTCGGGTCCAACATTGACGGCTTTGACTGCTTAAGTACCAGATCACCCTTTCTAATCTTAGTAGTACGAACCTTCTTGTTAAATGCTCGAGCCAACCTCTTATGGTATATTTGCATATGACATAAATACTTCATTCTCTTTTCATCCAGTAATGCTAACTGTTCAAATCTCTGCGAGGCCCATTCTTGTGCAGGTAACTCTGCCTCCGCTAGTACCCGCATTGACTGTATCTCAACTTCTACCGGTAATACTGCTTCCATTCCGTAGACCAAAGAATATGGCGTGGCTCCGTTCCATTCTCACGGAAGTTATGTACCCCCACAGGGCGTATGGCAGTTTGTCCGCCCAATTTCTGTAACTTTTTGTCATCTTGGCTAGTATCTTCTTTATCGTCTTATTGGCTGCCTCGACTGCCCCATTTTCTTATGGTCCGTAAGGTGACGACTTGTGATGTCCTATGCAATTTTTCTATAGCATCGCCTTGGTTTCTCCTTGAAACTGAACTCTGTTGTTCGTTACCACATAATGCGGCATTCCGTATCGACATATGATGTTACGGGCTATAAACTTCGCCATCTGCTTTGCTGTGATGTTACGAAATGACTCGGCTTCCACCCATTTCGAAAAGTAGTCTACTGCCACTACTATGAAACGATGCCCAGTCGATGCGTGCGGTCGAATTTATCTGATCATGTCAATTCCCCATGCCGAAAAAGGCCACGGCTCTGACAGTCCGTGCAACTCTGTATGCGGTAGATGGTTCAAGTTACCGTGCGCTTGGCAATCGTGATAATGTTTCACCAGCTTCGCACAGTCAGTTTCCATGGTCAACTAGTAGAATCCTTGTCTCACTATCTTGCGAGACAAATTCAATATGTTCATGTGCGGTCTACATACCCCGGCGTGTACTTCTTCATCGCTTTCTGAGCCTCTTCCTTCCTTAAACACTTCAGCTGGATGCCATTAGCTTGTCTCTTGTACAGTTCTCCCTTCAAACTCACACACTGGGAGGCCAACTTCTAAATGGTTATTTTGTCCTTCCTACCTGCTTCTTCTGGGAATTCTCCGCGTTCTAGGTATCACTGAATATAGTAGTACCAAGGTATTCCATCATGACTTCTACTTCTAAGATCCTTTCGATCTCATAACTGGGTCGGCTTGCTGTCGTCAACACTAAGGGTCTCATCACCAACTTCTCCGGATTCTCCCAAGTTACGGTTAGAGTGGCTAACATGTCTGGCATTTTGTTTTCTTCTCGTGGCAAGTGCTGGAATTTACAATCGGGGATAGCTTGTGCCAACCTCCTGAGGTGAAATAGGTAGGGTCTCAATCGTTCTTCTTTCAATTCCCATTCTCCTTGCATCTGTCGGACTACTAACATCGAGTCTCCATAAACTTCCACGCCATTAGCTCCTAAAGTTATCAGTGCTGTCAATCCGAAGGCGCATGATTCATACTCGGCCATGTTGTTGGTTACTCTGAATGTCAGCCTCTTGGCCATATGCAAGGTTTCTCCTTCGGGGGTTACTATCACGATTCCTATCCCGGCTCCTTTGTAATTCACCACTCCGTCGAAATACATCTTCCATCCTTGGACCATTATCGCTTGGATTTCCTCGTCTGTGAATTCAAACTTGTATTGATCTTCTTCTATGGGTTGCAGTGCTAAAAACTTCGCTACGGCTTGTCCTTTGATTAATTTTGAGGTGAGATACTCAATATCAAACTCTGTCAGCAATACCAACCATCTACCTAACTTCCCTACTAGCGAAGGTACCAAATGTAGATACTTCAAAGGATTCCCATTTTCTACCAATTGGATCTTGTAAGATTGGAAGTACTGACGTAATTTTCTGGATGCCAACACTACTGCCAGACAAATCTTCTCTACTTCCTGATAGCGGGCTTCATATGGAAGCATCTTCTTACTGAGGTAGTAGACTGCATGTTCTACCCCTGTCTCATCTACTTGTACCATCATCGCCCCCCTCGCTTCGGGTTCTATGGCCAAATACAGCACTAAAGGTTTGTCTGGTCTTGGAGGTTTCAACACATAAGGTTTCACTAGGTATTCTCTGATCTTATCAAAGGCTTCTTGGCATTGTTCGTTCCACTTCACCGGTTGGTCTTTCCTCAACAGCTTGAAGATGGGTTCGCATACTAACGCCAGCTTGGCGATGAATCGATTGATGTACTGGATCTTCCCGAGGATGGCTCTAACTTCTTTCTCAATCTTCGGCACGGGCATCTCGGTAATCGCTTTGATCTTCTCAGGGTCTACTTCTATTCCTCCCATTCTGACCGTATGTCCTAGCAGCTTTCCCGACGTTACCCCAAACACACACTTCTTAGGGTTTAGCGGCAGGTTGTATTTGTCGACTCGCTAAAGGAAATTCTCTAGCACTTCTATGTGTCCGCTTCTCATTTCTGACTTCACCATCATGTCGTCCACGTATACTTCGATTCTTATGCATCAATTCATGGAATAACGTATTGGCCATTTGTTGATAAGTGGCTCCCAGGTTCTTAAGTCCAAACGACATCACTTTGTAATAAGACGTGCCCCACTCGGTGACAATGGCAGTCTTATACTTGTCTTCTTCAGCCATAAGGACCTGATTGTACCCCGAGAACCCATATGTGAATGAGTACATGGCAGATAAAGATGCGCTGTCTACCAGTACGTCTATATGGGGTAAAGGAAAATCATCCTTTGGGCAAGCTTTGTTAAGGTCTCTATAATCCACACATATTCTGACCTTTCCATCCTTCTTCGGCACTGGCACAATGTTCGTTAACTACTCGGGGTACTTCACTACTTCTAGAAATCCCACGTCTATCTGCTTCTTGACTTCTTCTCTAACCTTTTCGGCCCACTCAGGTCTCATCCTTCGGAGTTTCTGCTTTACCGGTCTCATGTTCGAATAAGTCAGTATTGTGTGTTGGGCGATACTTCTATCTACTCCGGGCATGTCCCCGTAGGACCAAGTGAATATCTTAGCGTATTTGATTAACAACCCTTCTAATTCCTTCCGTTCCTCAGAGGTAACCTCATTCGCAATTAGAATTTCCTTGGGGTCTTCAGGCGTACCAAGGTTAAATGCGTTTGTTTTGGTTGAGTTAATGTCAAATATGCTCATGTCTCATAAGTTAGAAGGAAAAGACTCAAGCAAGTAAGTGAAAATAATATCTTTATTATTAGCGAATGCAGGAGTACAATCAAATAAATCAGGGAAATAAACATTTTTGTCGTCCGCAGCCTTGTCTTCTTCGGTCTCATTGCTCTCCTCGAGCGTCAGGCTCTCTAGCTGCATCAGATCCTCTTCCCACTTGTCTTCCTCATTTGCGACTTCTTCTGCTCGCGGCTCCTTGCCCATCACGTCCTTGAAGATCTCAAATCTGGGCACCATGATCCCATTGACTTCCACTGGTTCAGGCTCTCATTGATACCTCGTAGCTTTCACAAAGTAGTATGCCAGCTTCAGCCCTTTCTTCTTGGCCTTCGGCTTATCCTCGTCGGATTTGTATCCCAATCCTCTCCTAGTGGTATGCCCCTTGAAGTCAGGTAGTGTTCCTCCAACACCCGAACCTGAGCCCGGCTCAAACTTTATCTTCTCCATAATCCTAGCCACCCTAGGATCCACCCACTCCTCAAAGCTTGCCGCCACTTGGAACCTCGTGAAAGGTTGTATCTCCAAAGCGGCCACAACATTGTCTACCTCAGCTCTGATGGTGACGATCTCTCCTCCATACGGAAACTTGATGACCTGGTACAAAGTGGAGGGCACGCCCCCAAGCTTGTGAAACCATGGCCTCCCCAATAACAAAGTAAAAGTGGTCGGGATATCAAGCACCGTGAACTCAACCTCATCCTTAATTGGGTCCACTTTGACTACCGCCGCAAAGGTGCCCTCTACTCCCCGCTTACTATCATGATACGCCTTGATAGTCATGTTGGAGGAACTCAAATCTGTCGCCTTCAGGCCCAACTGTTGGACAATTATGACCCATAGCGTCACTATTTGTACATATCATTGTGTTGTTGTACAAATTAACTATGTGACAAAGGAGATTGCCCTATTATCATTTGTGATTAGATCAACAAGATGTATAAATGATAGGAGGTCCTTATGATTTGTTCCTGGATTGAGAATGATATGAGACAATATCATTCCACGAAGGATAAATCATTAAATATCCCTAGTCAGAGTATTATCGAGATTGGACATCGATAATGCGTAAAAGACTAGTATTACACTTGTGCGCGTTGTGAGGGCACAACGGTATAGTTCTCATATATTTGGGTATAGGATACTCATGCAAGTGTAATAGGAGGTTGTGTTTTACCGATGGTACGGGAAATAGCTTCGCTCTGGATAGACCCCCTCGGAATTCCATTGGAAGTATGACTATGTATCTATGGAAGTCCGAAATCAAGGTAGGTGTATTTGGTCTTAACCTGAGACTTGCACCGCTAATACTTGCGACAATCAATATACATTGGTTTTGGTCGTCCAGGGCTTTAACAGGTTCTGTGTACGCCTCTGCTGGGTATATTGAGAATCGTAGTGTGTTGGGTGTGATGTCAAGATGAAAGTATCACTCCAGTCATATGGAGATGATGATCGCGTAGGGATACATAACTGGTTCTCTAAAGGGTTGCAACCATCGGGATAATATGACTTGGTCATGATTATTCGATAATAAAGAGACTAGTTGCTCATAATCCGATATATACTTCGTACGAGGCAGACGCTATACCAGCCCCAGGTCTTCCATGTGATCATCCGATACTGGATCGAAATACGCAATGCTACGTATACTACGCCTGATATAGATCGTTTATTCCTGTAAGCATGTTTCTGGAGAATTGGGTAGGCATGGCGCTTTGCTAGAAGCCAACCTTGTCTTGTAAATCGGAAAAAATGTAATACTAGGTACTTACGTGTTCGGATAGTCTGACGACCGAATTTACTGCCAATATATCCGGGGATCTCATTGGTCGCTTCCCGAAGATTCACCGATGACGTATGACTCGCACTTTATTAATCTGTGATTAATTAATCATGAGAGAGAAAATTAATATGGGATTAATTACGGAGATATTTTATCTGGGATAAAATATCATTTAAAAGAGAGATAACGATTAATTTGGAATTAATCGATAAAATAATATATTTGATATATTATAGAAATTGGATTCCGACGCGGAATTAAAATTAGATTTTAATTCGAGCGAACGAGTTAATTTATAATTAATTCATTAGGGACATGAATAGTGATTTCGCTAGGCATAATAATTTAATTACGTCGCAACGGAAAATTCGTTAATTTGGAATTAGCGAACCCGAGCCCGTGAATGTTTGCGAGCGCATTCGCATTTCGAATTCCAATGCGGCACCCAAGTCACATCAAGCGTCAAATCATTAGTCACATCAAGCGTCAAATCATTAGTCACTTTGAGTGATGTGACAACTTGTCACATTGATTGATTGAGTGATGTGAATAGTTGATGTGGGTTGTTGGAAGCAATTTATTGCCATTTGACTTTTGGAAAGAAAATTGGTAAATCATTTAATTCATTTTAGAAAATTAATTAAATGTGTATTAGATACACTTTTCCTCCAACCAACCACAACTCTCTCTTCCTCACTTCTCTCTTCTTCACGGCCATTTGGGCTGTTTTTGTTCTATTTTTCTGGGAAAAACCATGAGCAAGGGAAGCAAAGTGTGATGATTTTTTTGGCTAACACATCAAGAGTTAGCACTCAAAGAGACATGCGAAGGTGATAGGGAAACCCAACCATGAGCTTGGGATTTCATCACAAAGCTTGGAGCTTTCATGGAGGACCAAAGCCGAGAATGGAGAGCCCAAAACCAGTGGACTGACGAGCATGAAAGATGGCAGAAAATAAATTTTTGTTGTCCACCGCGTCACTAAACCGATCGATGTAAGTATTCTGCAACTTTCTCGATTGTATTCACACATGTTTTTATGCTTGTTATTCGATCCTCGGGACCGTAGAACTCGAACAATGGTATCAGAGCGGAGTAAAACCATGAAACTTTACTTAGGGTTTAAAATTGGGTAAAATGTATTTGAGCATGATTTTATGAAATTGGATGTTTGAGTATGCTTAAAACATGTTTTATTGAGGATTGATTGGATCAATTTGATGAAATATTGTTTGGAACAATTTAGCCCAAATTTTATGGCTTGGCCGAAAATGATGAGTGCCCTAAATATCTAGGTTTTTTTATTTTGATTCATTGGATGACTTCGAATCAATTGGGAATGATGATTTGATGTTGAATTGGATTTAATTGGATTGAATTCCAATTGGACAAAAATTAACCCTAAAAGCCGAGAGTTATAGAATGTATATGGGTTTGATTTTTTGTTAAATTGTGTTGGACACTATTTGATGTTAAAGAGCATGATTAATTTGACAATTTATGTTTTGGAAATATTTATTTGGCTAATTAATAATGTTATACACTTTAGATTAATTAAATTGTAAAATTGGATTTTTGTAATTTAGTTAATTGGGCCTATTTTGGAAATTGGGCTTTTAAAGTTGTTATTGGGCTTATTGGGCTTGGTTGTACTAAGTTGGGTTTAGGCTAAATTGGTTGGATCCAATTGGCCCAAAACCGCTTCCATAAAGCCCAAATGCGAGTTGACCAAATGCCCACGCCTTAAGAAATTAATGGGCCTAAATTGATTTCTAGGCTTATGGGGTAATTCCTTGATTGGGCTTTGGTTATTGGGTTTCACCCGAGTTGACCAAAAGCCCACGCCTTAAGAAATTAATTAAAAGCCCATTTGACTTTAATTAAATTAAACATTGGATGTTAATCGGGCTTTGAGACCCGTAACGATTAAATTTGGAATTTAAATCGTAAAAGTTTATTAAATAAAGTGTAGTATTTAATTTGGAATTAAATATTGATTAGTATTAAATACAAATTGAATTGGATTTAATTTTGTAATTTAATTTAATTCGAGAATTCGTACTTTGAGTACTTATTCGCAAAAACGAGTTTGACTCGCGCAAAATCAAATCGTTGTTTGAACATTGGATGGTCATTAATTATCAGATTAATTAATTTGATTAGATTGATTGATAACATACTTGTGTGAATACATGGTTGCGATGCATGAATAATGTATATCGGATGGATATTAGATGGGTGGGGCAATTTTAGAAATTGTTGTAATAAATTTGGAATTTATTAATTGGACATGCGTGTCCAGCCTATTACCTCCTTACTCTTTGTATTCTCTTCTCACCTATTCCCCTCAATGTAAATGAGGTTTCTTTAGAAGTGTAGTGTAACGGGTAGAAGCAAATACTTGTGCTAGCGGGAGAGAGGAAATGGAGAGATTTGATCTAGGATCATTGTGTAAAGTATCCATCCGCATATCATTATTATTTTATTTATACGCGCTTTATTATGTGTTTAGAATGCATGTTTAAGGGTGTATGATGATGAGACCTTAACAAAGATAATAAATTGGTTGCCAATTTGCACGCGAAAAACCCTCACAAAATATTAATGGTTTTTCCTTCCATTGAGTGATTCTTACTCAAGATCTAAGACTGGCATTGGTTTGTTGGCCAAAGTCAAGGCCTTTTTCCGTCGAGGATGTGTTTGAACCACGAGAGCTTTGTTCCATATTGGTGTCTTGTCCAAGTTGTGGTTTGTTGGCCAAAGTCAATACCACTTCTTGTCCATCGACATTGATTACGAAGCTTTCCATGGTCCATAGGTCACACTTAACTGGGATCACTAAGTTTGTTGTGCCAAAGCCAAGGCTTAGTTGATTCAGAGGAAAAAGGTTAGGTAATATATTGGATATATTGGCATATATAAGATATATGTTTGGACTTGGATGTCCCCCTACTGGATCTAGGAATTGGATCGGATCCAATTGATCTTAGAGATCTACCTAGTTAATTATCATACAATTTGTTGGCCAAAGTCATGATTGTGTGATATTTAATGGGATCCTAGCCCGCTAGGAAACACGGTTTCCCGAGTACTCGACAGATGGTTAGAGGCTCGCCGAAAAATTGGGAGGTAAGAATTAAATTTGCAATATTCGTTTAATTACTTGCCATACGCGCTCAAACAAATAACATTCGTCAAATAAATTAAATGTTAGTTGGACTAATATTTAACGTTGTTTTAATTAATAGTTGGACTGTATTCAAACAATTAAATTAGTTGATTAAATAGTTAGACTATAGTAATCATTATAATAAATAGTACCGAAATCGTTGATTAAATAGTTGGACTATTAGAATCAAGATTAAATTGAAAGATTAGCATTTAAAACATAATCCAAGGAAAATGTCTTTTAAATGGTTTAATTTTCAAATTGGGAATAAATTTCAGGATGGTCCTGGAAACTAATAAGTTACTTTATTTGATAAAATAACATATTAGGCCTAAGCCCGGAGTTAAGCAAATAGTAGAGCATGATCTTTGGAAGATTCATGTGATGATAGCTTTAGTGCTTAATCCATTACGCTTGTCGCAGTAGACTCCTTAATTTCTTAATGAGAACTAAGGATTAGATTCTTAAAGTATGATGATGAAATTGAAGGATCTTTGTAGATCTATTTTTAAATTTTAGAAGTACTAAATTGCAATAAATAACTCTTGGAGAGTTAATGACTATTCTCAATGAGACAAAGTCAAACTTTGCAATTAGGCAAGTAGCGCAAGGCGCACCTTAATTCGATATTCTAGAAGGCCTAGGCTAGGCCAAAGGCTTCTGGAGTGTTGAAATGGCAAAAGCAAAATCATTATAATCTTCTGGGAAGATAAAGGACATATCCCAAAATGTCTGCCTAAATTGTGGCAAACGGGATCGCGGAAGCGTGACTGCCGTTTGAATAAAGCAGACATGAAGGAATTAAAGACGGTGCAAGGCTCCGGCTTTAAATATGTTTGTCATAATTATATTCTTAATTAGTATTGAAATTGGATTTTAAATACTTAGTGTGATACATAAATATGCATTGATGTTCAGAATCTGCTATGAGCAGGATACTGACTTCAGTTGAGATTAATCTGCGAATCGGAAACAAGATGAAAGTCGATGTTTTAACTGTAGATACCTAAGTTTAGGAACTACCATTCGGGTGTGTACATAAATTTGGAAACTGTTATAAAGTAACTAGTTTGACTAGAAAACATTATCTCTATATAGTGTTTAATCCGTTGCGGATGTACCTTTATATTCTAGAACACTAAAGTGTTTTTTTTATATAAAGATGATATTAAGATAAACACATTAGATGTGAATAACATAATTTATATTTTGAATATAAATAAATCTCAAACATATAACATGACAAATAAAATAGCTCAAACTGATTTAATGAGTTGAAACTTTATTGTGGCATTATTGTCTGGGACACAATTTAAACAAGACGCGTATATCCACACTTTTGAAGAGTGGATACTAGGACTGTTTTGATTCTATTCAAATAAAGTCTACGAATCTAGTTTATTGGGCAAAGTGCCTAAAATACTATTTACTTGGTAAAAGTGCAAATGCCACCGATCTGTTAGCCCTCGTTCATAGTGAAGCAAATGGGCCCATGTCTAGCTAGGCTAGATGTGGATATGAATATTTCATGACCTTTATGGATGTGGCATCGCGTTATGGTTATGTGTTTCCTTTGGAACACAAATCGAAAAATTTTAAAGTTTTCGACACGAAATAGACAACCAGATCGGCTAAAGTATTAAATCGTCACGGTTAGACCATGATGAAAATACTTAAGCAATAAGTTTCTAATATACTTGAAAGAGTATAGTATTCTTTCAATGAGGACTCCTCCTGGAACATGTCAATTTTGACGGTGTGTCCGAATTGAGTAACCGAATTTTATTGGACATGATAAGGTTAATCATGAGTCGCTCTGAGCTACCATTTCCTTCAACGGATACATATAAACAGTGCAGAATTTATTTAGAATAAGGTTCCATAAAAATATGTTTGACAGACTTCATATTAGATATGAACTGGAAAGAAACTAGGTTTCTCATTTTAAAATATTTGGGAATGCTAGGCATATGTTTGGATGATACCAAACTAAAACCCAAATCGGATAAGTGCCAAATTGTAGGTTATCCTAAGGATACCAAAGTATAGTACTTATACAACTCTCAAGAGAACAATTTAATTGTTGTTCACCATGTGGTTTTCCTAAGAGGAATACATATATGCAGTGGTAAGTGGGAGAATAGTAAAACTCGATGAAAATCGGAGTAATACTATTCCAGTCACCGATTCCTTAATGGAACATAAATAGTTCATCAAGGATGAAACTATACCATTAATCTTCAAATACACAAGAACCGCGTAAGTCGGAGAGAGTCAGAAAATGACCTGGGGTATGGGTTTCTGATCTCACCTCGTAAAGATGTCAATCTTTTGAGGTACACCAACTGACTACGTATGAGGAAGTGATACAAGGTATCAACTCCCTATTATGGAAAAGTAATGAGTCCTAAATGGATTCCATGTATACCAACTATGTTTGGACACTAGTTGTTGTACCGCAAGGCATTGTGCCTATTGGTACTATATTTGTCTTCAAGGAAGACATACATGGATGGCACAAACCAACGTACAAAACTAGGCTTTTAGCGGAAAGGTATCGTTATCAACAATGTGTTGATTACAACGAAACCTTTTACCTGTTGCCATGGTGAATCCATTTGGATAATGCTTGTTAAAGCTGCACGTTTCATTTATGAAATATGTAAGTTGAACGGGAAAATCGCTTTCCTTAAACGGAAACCTTTTGGAGGATGTCTTCAACATCCTGTCGGTTTTGTCGTACCAAAACTAGCAAACAAGGTTTGCAGGTTATTCGATCCATGTTTGGATTGAAGCAAGCATTAGGTTCTTGGAATTACCGTTTTGATATAATCATAATAGTTTATGATTTAATTCAAAACGAAATGATTCTTGTGTATATAAGGAGGTTAGTGGGAGCGCACTGACAATAATGTCATATAATAATGATAATATGTCATTTCTTGGAAATGATATTCCCATGATTATAATCGGTGAAAGCTTGGCTTTCGTTAAAACTCTCCGAGAAATCGTACATTGAAAAATGTACGCGACCTGGTGTCTCATACGCTTTGAGCATATGGATTCACAAAAAAGCCAATCCAAGTGATAGTCACTGGATTGATATTAAGAAAATACTTTAGTTTCTTAGAGAACTAAGGATGTTGTTTTAAACTATGGAGAAATGAGAACTTGAAGTGACTGGGATCACTACTGCAAGTTTCCAAACCGGTATAAACGACTATAAGTCGCAAACGGTACTATACAGTTTGAATAAACGGAACAGTAAGCTGGAAATCTTCCAAGCAAGATACTGTTACCGAATAAACAACAAATGCGGGTTATTGCTGCAGCTGAGGCAGCGATAGAAGCCATTTGGGTCGATAATAAATCTAATTAGATTAGATATAGTTCTTTTAGCAACTGAGCTAGGCTTTAGCACAGGCTAAAGAATTAATGGTCTCATCAACGATCCAGATACATACTTCGATATTCATCTGATTCGTTCGGATCATACATCGTGGCGATGTGATGATTGAATAAATCGCATCAGACGATAATCATGCAAATCCGCTGACGAAAGCCTTTTCTCAGAAATTTGAGCGAACCGTACATAGTTCGGGTGTAAGACACTCGAGTGAATGGCTATAGGCCAAGTGGGAGATTGTTGGACAATTATGACCCATAGCGTCATTATTTGTACAGATCATGGTGTTGTTGTATAAATTAACTATGTGATAAAGGAGATTGCGTTCTTATCATTTGTGATTAGATCACCAAGATGTATAAATGATAAGAGGTCCTTATGATTTGTTCCTGGATTGGGAATGATACGAGACAGTATCAGTCCACGAACGATAAATCATTAAATATCTATAGTTAGAGTATTATCGAGATTGGACATCGATAATGCGTAAAAGACTAGTATTACACTTGTGCGCGTTGTGAGGGCACAACGGCATAGTTCTCATATATTTGGGTATAGGATACTCATGCAAGTGTAATAGGAGGTAATGTTTTACCGATGGTACGGAAAAAAGCTTCGCTCTGGATAGACCCCCTCGGAATTCCGTTGGTAATATGACTATGTGTCTATGGAAGTCCGAAATCAGGGTGGGTGTATTTGGTCTTAACCTGAGACTTGCACCGCGAATACTTGCGACAATCAATATACTTTGGTTTTGGTCGTCCATGGCTTTAACAGGTTCTTTGTACGCCTCTGCTGAGTATATTGAGAATCGTAGTGTGTTGGGTGTGATGTCAAGACGGAAGTATCACTCCAGTCATATGGAGATGATGATCGCGTAGGGATACAAAACTGGTTCTCTAAAGGGTTGCAACCATCGGGATAATATGACTTGGTCATGATTATCCGATAATAAAGAGAGTGTACTCGTAATCCGATATATGCTTCGTACGGGGCAGACATTGTACCAGCCACATGCCTTGCATGTGATCATCCGATACTGGATCGAAATACGCAATACTACGTATACTACACCTGATATAGATTGCTTATTCCTGTAAGCATGTTTCTGGAGAATTGGGTAGGCATGGCGCTTTGCTAGAAGCCAACCTTGTCTTGTAAATCTGTAAAAACGTAATAGTAGGTACTTATGTGTTCGGATAGTCCGACGACCGAATTACTGCAAATATATCTGGGGATCTCATGTGTCGCTTCCTGAAGATTCACTGATGACGTATGACTCACACTTTATTGATCTAGGATTAATTAATCATGAGAGAGAAAATTAATCTGAGATTAATTGCGGAGATATTTTATCTGGGATAAAATATCATTTAAAGAGAGATAACGATTAATTTGGAATTAATCGATAAATAATATATTTGATATATTATACGAAATTGGATTTCGACGCGGAGTTAAAATTAGATTTTAATTCGGGCGAACGAGCTAATTTAGAATTAATTCGTTAGCGACGTGAATAGTGATTTCGCTAGGCATAATCATTTACTTACGTCGCAACGGAAAATTCATTAATTTGGAATTAGCGAACCCGAGCCTGCGAATGTTTGCGAGCACATTCGCATTTCAAATTCGAGTCCGGTACGTAAGTCACATCAAGCGTCAAATCATTAGTCACATCAAGCATCAAATCATTAGTCACTTTGAGTGATGTGACAACTTGTCACATTGATTGATTGAGTGATGTGAATAGTTGATGTGGGTTGTTGGAAGCAATTTATTGCCATTTGACTTTTGTTAAGAAAATTGGTAAATCATTTAATTGATTTTAGAAAATTAATTAAATGTGTATTAGATACACTTTTCCTCCAACCAACCACAACTCTCTCTTCCTCACTTCTCTCTTCTTCACGGCCATTTGGGCTGTTTTTGTTCTGTTTTTCTGGGAAAAACCATGAGCAAGGGAAGCAAAGTGTGATGATTTTTGTGGCAAAAACATCAAGAGCTAGCACTCAAAGAGACATGCGAAGGTGATAGGGAAACCCACCCATGAGCTTGGGATTTCATCACAAAGCTTGGAGCTTTCATGGAGGACCAAAGCCGAAAATGGAGAGCCGAAAACCAGTGGGCTGCCGAGCATGATAGAGGGCAGAAAATAAATTTTTTTTGTCCACGACGTCGCTCAACCGATCGATGTAAGTATTTCGCAACTTCCTCGATTGTATTCACACATGTTTTTATGCTTGTTATTCGATCCTCGGGACCATAGAACTCAAACACCAACCTTGACAAAATCTTCAAATGGCACACATTGATGGATGAGCCATCATCCACCAACACACAAGATTTCATCTTTCCCTTCACTTCTGCCCTAATGATAACGGTCTATTGTTATCTCTTCCCTCCAACAGGAGTCTCCCTTAGAGAACATTATCACCTCCAAAGCTTCCTTCTGGACTGACCCTACGAACATTGCGGGGTTGGCATCCTCCGGTACCACTATCTTACTCAAAGCCTCAACCATGGCACGCCTATGCTCTTGAGATGCACACAACAACTCCCAAATACTCACATGTGCACTTGTATTCTTCAACTGACGTAGCACTACATCTCCATCAGCATTATCCACGTTCTCTGCAACTTCTCTTCCTTCGGCCAACACTTCATTGCCTTTCTCCACTAAATCACTGTAAAAATGTCCACTACAGGTCATTCCCTTCACCTCCTCTTCATCACTGCTCGAGAAGTTCTCCCAAAAAAATTTCTCGTGCTCTGCCTCATCTTCACTACTACTATCCCAAATTCCCAAGCAAAAGGCTTGGCGGTCAAAGGTTTGGAGGACAATGCTTTCGGGTAGGCCAAAGCCAATCATGTATGTGGGTGGTGGAACGGAATGATAGTTAGGTAAGGGGTTTCTTTGGGTCTTAGGTTGTTCTTTTTCTGGGTCAGGTATCTTGTGGGAGTCTATGAGGTCCTGGATTTCATGTCTGAGGTGGGCACAGCTGTCAGTGTCATGACCTTTTTGCTGGTGGTAGTGAAAGTACAGGTTGAGGTTGAGGTGTGATGGTAGACGGTGTGGAAGTGGTTTAGTTTCTAAGGGTTTTAGGAGTCATTGTCTTGCCAAATTCTCAAGCACTTTAGACAAAGGCCTACCCAGGTTGGAAAAATACCGGTTTTTGATGGCGGCAACCTCAGTAGAAACGGGCTTGGTACCTGATGGTCCTCCAATAGTCCTCATATTCAGGCCATAAAACTTCCTATTCTCCACTTTTTCTTCCTCAATATCCATGACAGTCTCCTTCAACTGTCGAAAATCAGTAATCATAGAGGTCATCCTCCTCAGCTTGCCATAAATAGAGGGCTTAGTACCCTTGATGATCATCTTGATCTGGTCATTCTCCGAGGGCCGAGTCTGTATCTTCAAAAATTGGTTTCTTCTGCGATCCACATAATCCTTGAAGCTCTCCTCCGACTTCTGCTTGGTATTCTCCAAGTCACGAAGCGACAAGTCGATCTCCAAGTCCGTGATATACTGATTCAGAAAGGCCTCCGCCAACGCCCTATAATCATCATTGACCTTCCTCTAAGGCCGTGATACCACACCACGGGTGCCCCCTCAAGCGAAATCCTGAACATCTTCTGAACCTGACACTTCGACAGACCCACCGAACGCATCACGGAAACATATTGTCGGATATTAACCCTTGGATCCCCATTCCCGTTGAACTTGGCTATGTCGGGCATCTTGAACTGAGAAGGTAGCTGCTCCTCGAAAGTCATCGCTTCATAGTCTAGCAAATCCTCATTCTTACCCATCATCTTGCGGGTAACTGACTCTACCTGATCCTTGAGTTTTTGCAACTCGGCCTGATACCCGGCTACCCTTCCCGCGACGTACTCAGCCATGTCATCATCAAAAATAGGGATCTCATTACTCATCATTTTCAGAGGCTCTTCACGTCTGGCATTATCAGAGCTTAATGAACCTCATGCGCGGGGTGCTGCCATATTGGCCATAGTGGCGGTCAATGTTTGCAAATACTCGGTAATCTTAGTGAGATTGGTCTCCAACTGATCCATGTGAGAACCTTCGTTATCGGACTCACTCATGTTCGCTATCAGTCTCTTGATGAGTCTTCCTTGCTCTCTAACCCAACGAAAATCTATGGTGACTTTTACTATGAGTTAGTATGGTACATGCATATGTGCGATGTATAAAACACGTGAGGTAATCAAACAGAATATATCCTTCCGACTTTATTTCTCCTGTACTCGTGGTATGTCCATTTCTGACCTAGGTATTGCTTATCTTATGCACCGATATTGGGTACATAAAATCGTTCTCTCCTATACTACGAGGTGAACCATGGCTACCTTGGTCCCTTTCCATCGGTAAAAGACAAAGACCGCCCATTTTCCACATGGACTAAGCCGATTATGGGATCATGCCATTGTCTAGAAAAGATGAATTCGGCCTTCGGTAATCAAGGTTGTGGGGGAGGACTTAGAAGCATCCAAAAGTATGCAAATATGTCGTAACAAGGCGTATCCTTTCTGGATGAAAGCCAATGCAGATATATAATTCATGGTTCTAGCATATTTGGATCATGTTTGGACTTTCTAAGCCCATCAAGGTTTTCATACAAGTTAGCCCATTATCATTTTAAAGCATTCAATCACCTTATTGTGAGGTGCAAACTTGTCCCGGTTGCAAAAGGTCCAACAGGTTTACACTTTGCAATAACGTGGCTAAACAACCTCAAATGATAGGGGGCCCAAACACGAAGTGGCCCATCGGCATTTTAGAAGCTTTTGGCCAAATTTTCATAAGACACAAACTCGTCCCAGTTTAAATGGCCCAACAAGCTCATATCTCATTACAAGAAGTCCAACTGAATCCAAATGATGATGGTCCCAAACACAAGCAGAAAAGGGTGGCTTCTATAGGTCATACAACTATGGTTCACATGCAGGTTTATAGGAGTGTAGAAAAAGGCTCCCGTCGGTGAAGGATTGCCCACAACTAGGTCTCCCCACTCAAGGGTTCGGAAGACCAAGTGAGCGTACCCTTTTTTATACGCTAAGGTACGTGCCAACGAGTGATGATACATGAAAGACTGTCAAATGGATTTCTTATTGACAATTCCCCATAGGGAGGGTGGAGTGAACTCTCTTAAATACCCTTGCCTATTAGGCTCTTATCACCTTGGTGACAGGAATAAACAATAAGTCCTCCAAATTAGTCCATCACAGTAAGCTTCGAGTAAATGATTATCTTGGTGCCTTCACAGTTTTTCCTTATAGAAATGTAGTAAATGAGGGAAGACACCAAACCATTACATAGCTCTAATAGTGCCTTTAATTAAACCCCTTTCAACCCACGGTAGACACGGTTAACTAAAGCAAAAATCACAAACATTACAAGATATTATTTCGGGGCCGATTTTCTATCCCCAGTGGAGTCACCATATTGTAAGACACAGAAATCGGCGACGTTGTTCCGGGCTTGCGGCCCGGTCGAGAGTACAGAGTAGCCTGCGGGGGACTAAACCAGAGAATAAAGAATTCGCCACCTAGTGTGAACTGGGAAATGATTTAAGGATGCACTCACCCCTCGTAAGGGAAGACCTCAAACCGTTGGGTTCGGAATGGTCCATTACTTATTCCACTTGT
Organism: Zanthoxylum bungeanum; assembly: GCA_019454045.1. NCBI lineage: Eukaryota > Viridiplantae > Streptophyta > Magnoliopsida > Sapindales > Rutaceae > Zanthoxylum > Zanthoxylum bungeanum. The sequence continues at coordinate 60,045 of SKCR01052643.1, forward strand.
AATGAACGGATTTGTGCAATAATATAACCAAGTCTACGCAACATACATACATAAGATTATCATATATCTAAGTTTGCATACGACCTATATCTAAGTTCGTATGCATAGAAGTAAATCGACATAACGGCAAGCACACAATTCATAAACACATTAAATAGATAAATGCGTAAATATAAATAGATGATAATTGTCTAAGCGTAAATAATGAAATGATATGATTAATCATATAGTGCAAAAGAAATGATCGAGGAATCAAACATGCATGAAATGTGATGAAAAGAAGTCTGTGCATTGTATGTGCGTTCGTGTAGCGTTTGAAAACGTGTTCGAACGGTAAACAGAATGTTTGCGTTCGTATAGCATTCGGAAACGCGTTTGAACGAGATAAGACACCTAATGCATGGTAAAGCAGAATACGTGCGCGTTCGAGTAGAGTTCTTAAATGCGTTCAAACGTAAATGAAATAGAATTTCTACATTTATATAGCGTTCGGAAACACGTTCGAATGGGGTAAGACCTGATGCATAATAAAACAAAATAGATGTGCGTTCGAGTAGCGTTCGTAAACATGTTCGAACGAAATGAGGCAGAATGTATACGTTCATGTAGCGTTCAGAAACGCGTTCGAACGAGATTACCAAAATGGCATCTGAAATGACACAAACACATGCATGGATAAACAATACACATTGTAGGACCTCATATACCCGATTGAACATATTTCACATTCAATCGAGTGTATTTCATCTGACGCGACAAAACATCGTGGTAAAGGTAGCCTTTAGGCATTTCCCTCTAATTGAGGGACCTTTAATCCACCCTAGTTAGCCCATGCGCATTAGATTACAATGCATGAATAAACAAAGAGATAATATGCGAAAATTAAATAACGGAATAATAAAAGGCGCGGCAAAATATCATGGTAAAGGTAGCCTTTTAGACTTTTTCTCAAATAGAGGACCTTTAAACCAACATAATTAGCCCATGTGCATCAATCAACAATGCATAGAAGATAAATAAAGCAATAATATGGGACCTCGTATGCCCGATTGAAAATATTTCACATTTAATCGAGTGTACCTCATCCGGCGCGGTAAAAAATCGTGGTAAATGAAGCCTTTAAGCATTTCCCTCGAATGGAGGACCTTTAATCCACCCTAGTTAGCCCATGCACAATAGATTAACAATAAAGAAAAAGACACATAGAAAGTAGATAACGGGACAATTAACACAAAAACACCTAAGACATGATAAAGGAATCTGCCTAAAATGTCTGCGTTCGTGTAGCGTTCGGAAATGCATTCGAATAGGGGCGAGACAGAATGAGTACGTTTGAGTAGCGTTCGGGAAAATGTTCGAATGAAGTGGCTAAAGTGGCATCCATAATGCAGTAAACACATGTGGGAATGTTTCCCCCAAGTGGTACGTGGAGTTGTATCCCAAGTACATACCGCACTATCGTCCATTCGGATTCGGCTACGGAATTTATGTCTAGGTTTCCATCTGATATACCACGAGAGGCAACATTCACGCGTTAACACAATGCAATCATAAAAATGGGCATTAAGTAAGATAATGCATATAACAACACATAAGCAAAGAAGAAACATGTGGAATGATAAAGAGCTAATAATACGAAATAAATGTGCGATAAATAAATAAAGGAACATTAAAGAAAGATGTGACCAAGAATTTGGTCATCCTTGATATAGGACCTCGCACACCCGGTTGGACATATTCCATGTCCAACCGAGCGTGCCGCATCCAAACTATAAAATGAAAAGTAATAAAAGGTGCCTTCAGGTCTTACCTTTTAAGTTGCTCATCGGAAGTGCGTCACGTCGTCGCCGGAAGGGTTACTACTCCACAACTTTTTTGGTTTTCTGGTCTACTATTTTCCTTCACCGTTCCGATGTTTTCGTTGCTGCTTTCTCGATCTTTCCTCGCTGTTTTTAGCTGTTCTTTTACCGCTGTTTTGGGGTGAAACTTGGATTGTTTTAGGGTGTAATTTTCTGGGGTTTTAGGAGGATTTTAGAGTGCAGTTTTTGGTGATTTAGGGACTATTTTAGGGGTGTTGTTTTCGGTAATGTAAATGGGGTTGTTTTGGGTGTGATTTTCGGTGATGGATGGGTATTTTGGTGTTGTAGTTTGCGGTGGTTGAGAGTGTTTTCTTCTTAGAGTTTGGGCGTGAATGTGCTCTAGAGAGAGGGGTGAATGTCTAAGTGAAGAGAGAGTTTAGGGTTTTCTATTATTTTCTTATGTTTTTTTTCTGAAGGTTGTTGTGAGTCTCTAAGGGGTTAAGGGTTTGAAATTTTGGTTTCTTTTATAATGGTGCATTAGGGTTTCTAGGTAAGGAAGGGAATCATGTCAATAAGGGAGGTGATTAATTAGTTTATTAAAGGAAAGGATATTGTGTAATTTTGGTTGGGATATATTTATTTTGGGAGGTGATTGGATTTGATTTGTTTGGTTAGGAAGAGTGATTTATTTTTATTTGATTTGATTTGTTTTAATTTAATTGGATGTGATTTAATTTGACATTTATTTTAAGTGTTTTAATTATTTTTGGATTGGGCTTGGGCGTGTGGCTAGCAGTAAAACAGAAATACCAATTGTCGTTTGAACGCTTCTTCAGACGCTACACTAACGCTCACAATCTGTTCGCGGTTCGAACTTGTTTCCGAACGCGGCACGAACGCAAACGCAGTGAACAGGTGAATTATATCTGATGATGTATTTATATTGAATTTCCCCTTCCGACATCCGTTTCCCGCAACTTTCACAACTTATCGGGTAGTGCCTCCGACCGATGCTCATCATCAGGCTCATGAAAAATGCAAGTGTCTACAACCGGGTTTCTCATTCCTGAAGATTTGGGAATGCTGGGCATATTCTAAAGGTTTGGATGATACCAAACAAGAACCCAAATCGGATAAGTGCCTATTTATAGGTTGTCCTAGGGAAACCAAAGTATAGTATTTATACAACCAATAAGAGAACAATGTATTTGTTGCTCTCCATGCGGTTTTCCTCGAAAAGGAATTCCTATATGCATTGGTAAGTGGAAGGAAAGTAGAACTCAATGAAAATCGAAGTGATACTATTTCGGGCATCGATCCCTTACGGAACATGAACAGTTCATCAAGGATGAAACTGTACCACAATCTTCGAATACACAAGAACCGCGTATGTCAGAGAGAGTCAAAAAACAACCTGGGAGTTATGTATTTCTGATCTCACCTCATGTAGATATTAATCTTATCGAGGAAGATGGGCCGACTACGTATGAGGAAGTGATACAAGGTATCGACTCTTTTTAATGGCAAAGTGCTATGAAGTCCGAAATGGATTCCATGTATACCAACCAAGTTTGGATATTGGTTGATGTACCAGAAGGCATTGTGCCTATTGGTACTAAATGGGTCTTCAAGAAAGACTGACATGGATGGCAACATACAAATGTAAACAGCTAGGCTTGTACAGAAAGGGTATTGTCAACGACATAGTGTCGACTACAACAAAACTTTTTCACCTGTTTCCATGATTAAATCCATTCGGATAATGCTTCCTATTGCTGCATATTTCGTTTATGAAATATAATAGCTGGACGCCAAAACCACTTTCCTTAACGGAAACCTTTTGGAGGATTTTTGTGTGCAACATCCTGACGATTTTGTCGTGCCAAGACATGCAAACAAGGCTTGCAAGTTAAATCGATCCATTTATGGATTGAAGCAAGCATTGAATTCTTGGAACCATCGTTTTGATGTAATCATAATGGTATATGATTTAATTCAAAACGAAGATGATTCTTGTGTATATAAGAGTGTTAGTGGGAGCGCATTGACATTCATTGTCCTTATGTTGATGATGTATTGCTTCTCGGCAATAACATTCCCATACTATAATCGGTGAAAGCATGGCTTTCATAAAATTCTCCATCGAATACATGGGAGAAGCATGCTTTATTCTGGGAATAAAGTTCTACTGGGATAGATCTAGAAAGCTGCTGACACTCTCCCAGAGCTCGTACCTTATGAAATGTACTCAACCTGATGTCTCATATACTTTGAGCATATGTAGACGCAATCAGGCCAATCTAGGTGATGGTAACTAGATTGAAGTAAAGAACATCCTTGAGTATCTTGGATGAACTTAGGATTCTTTCTGAGAATATGGGGAAATGAGAACTTGAGGTGACTGGGTTCACCGCTGTAAGTTTCCAAACCGATAAAGACGACCATAAGTCGCAATAAGGGTACATATTTAGTTTGAACAATGAAACAGTAAGCTAGAAATCTTCCAAGCAAGATATTGTTGCTGATTAAACAACAAAAGCGGAATATTATTACAGCTGAGGTAGCAAAAGAAGCATTTTGGATCTATAAATTCCTGATTGGATTATGAGTAGTTCTGTTAGCAGCTGAGCTAGGCTACAACATAGGCTAAAGAATCGCGGTCTCATCAACGATCCAAGTATGTACTTCGACTAATTCATCTGATTCATGAGGTCATACATTGTGGCGATGTGATGATCGAATAAATTACATCAGATGATAACCTTACAAATCTGCTAACGAAAGCTATTTCTCAGCATAAGTTTGAGCGACCCAAACATAGTTCAGTTGTTGGACACTTGAGTGATTGGCTATAGGCCAAGTGGGAGATTGTTGGATAATTATGACCCATAGCATCACTATTTTGTAAAGAACATGGTGTGTTCTTGTACAAAATTAATTATGTGACAAAGGAAATTGCTCTTTTATCATTTGTAATTGGATTATCTAGATATATAAATGATAAAAGTCCATATGATTAGTACCAAATTAATAAGATATGAGACAGTATTAATCCGCAAAGGTTTAATCATTAAAATATCCCTAGTTGTAGTATTATCGAGACTGGACGTCGATAATGCGGAATAGGCTAGTATTACATTTGTGCGCGTTATGGAAGCTTAACAACATAGTTCTCATATATTTGGGTATTGGATACTCATGCAAGTGTGATAGGAGGTTCTGTTTACCGATGGTACGGGAACAGCTTCGCTCTGGATAGACCCCTCGGAATCCCATTAGTAGTATGACTATGTGTCTATGGGAATCCGAATCAGGGTAGATGTATTTGGTATTACCTGAGACTTGCATCGCTAATACTTGCGACAATCAGTATACTTTGGTTTTGGTCGTCCGGGACTTTAACAGGTTTTGTGTATGCCTCTTCTGGGTATACTGAGAATCGTAGTGTATTGGGTGTGATGTCAAGATAGAAGTATCACTTCAGTCATATGGAGATGATGATCATGCAGGGATACAGAACTGGTACTCTATAGTGCTATAGCCATAGGGAAAGTATGACTAGGTCATGACTATGTGATTATAAAGAGACTAGTTGCTTGTGATCCGATATATACTTCGTACGGGGCAGACACAACTACAGCCTCAGGCCTAGCATGTGACATCTGATACAGGATCGTAATACGCAATACTATGTATATTACACTTGATAAAGATCTTGTATTCCTTAAAAGAATATTTCTGGAGAATTGGGTAGGCACGGTGTTTTGCTAGAAGCCAACCATGTCTTGTAAATCGGTAAGAATGTGGTACGAGGTACGCACGTGTTCGGATAGTCCGATGACTGTATTTACTGCCAATATATCCAGGGATCTCTTGGGTTACCTCCCAAAGATTCACCGATGACATTTGACTCGAATAGAATCAATCTAGAATTAATTATGAGAGAGACAAAATTAATCTATGATTAATTACGGTAAGAATTATCTGGGATTAATTCGACTAGAAGAGAGAACGCGATAAATTTGGAATTAATCGGTAAAGTAAATTTAATAGTTAAATTGGATTTCACTATTTAATTTTTTTAATTGGGCTAAAATAATATATTGGATACATTATTTGAAATTAGATTTCAATGTGGAATTAAATTGGATTTTAATTCTAGCAAACGAATTAATTTATAATTAATTCGCAAGCAACTTTCGTAATAATTTTGCTAGGCATTATTATTTATTTAAATTAGATTTAATTACGTCGCAACGACAAATTGGTTTAGTTCGGAATTAAACGAACACGGGCCCGAGCGAAGTTGCGTGTTGATTTAGCTGACTTAATTTAGAATTAAAAGTGGTGGGACCCACTTCACTTACATCACATGTTAGACATATGATGAAAGTGGTTAGGCTTAAAATTTTGGATTTGATTTATTAAAAGTAAGCTTGGCTTTTCTTATATAACACTCAAACCAATATCAACACTCAACTTCACTATAAATTAATTTGGTCAACTTTGGAAGTGAAGAATTCATTATTCACAGCAACCATTTTTTTCTCTTCTTTCTCCTTGAGGACGTGAGCTTCATCTCTCTCCCATGGATTTTTGTTTCACAAAATCAAGCATTCTAGCACATTAAGGAGTCAAAGGAAGGTGATAGGGAGACTCACCCAAGTGTTGGAACACTAATAGAAGGCTTGGAGCTTCCATCTTCAAAGAAAAGTTTTCAAATTCATCCAAACCAATGTAAGTATTCTGCAACTTCCTTTGGTAGAATTCACACACAAATCACTCTTAGAGATCCTTGGCATATTCTAGGAACACTAACAAGTTCGACACCATAAAGTCTTCCGAGCTATGTCTCGTTACCAACGGAAACTTGTGTGGGCAAGTTTAACAAAATAATCCCTAAACTATTTAGTGATTAAGTCACACAACAACTTTTATTTTTAGATTTTTGTTTTTCTTATGTTCTTCCTTTTATTTCTCAACAATTGAGAGGATTTTGAAGATGATCAAAAGGTGGCTAGGGTTAGAATCAATTATCTCTAGCAAAAAGAAAAATAAAACATTTTTATACTTAGGTTTAATTATTTCCATAAAACAACAAAACCTTTCCCTCTTCCTTTTGCAAAAATCGGCAATGGCATAATAAAATAGGAATAAATCTCATTTATTTTCATTAATTTTGTAACAATAAAATAACTTTCCATAAAGCCAAAAGTGTTACAAAATTAAAAGGATTAATGCCATAATGTGTTTGTAACTTCCAAAATTAAATCAAGAGTTTCCCAAACCCTTTAATTTGAAATTACAACTTTAGCCTTATTAAATTATATCAAATATAATTTAATTTAATTCATTTAATAATTATCATATAATTATTAAAACCATATATTAACTTTTAATATAAAGTTCGATGTCTGACATAATAATATTATTAATCATATTAATAATATTTATACTTATGTGAATATATAATTGGACTATCCAATTATACTAAATCCTCTATAGTGGACCTACGGTTCCGAGCTCCAATAATCTCGAAATATTTAATTAAGCACTTAATTAAATATTCCGAATTATTAACTCCGAGTTATTCCACTAAAATCTCGAAGTTGCACTCTCATTGCCGCAGATGATATATTAAGCCGAACCAAGTCGGTGTCCATCGACATAATCACTACATATAGATTAACCCTTCACGAGTATCTTGTAATTAGAGTCGGGTCATAATTTCCGTTATACCCTTCTAATTATTTTTTACATTAAGTACAATTAATTCTCTAATGAACGATTTATTCATAATGATTATGAATTTTAATCTTCCTATTTGTAATAGAAATACTTGAGTGCTCTAACCGTTCAAGTACCGAATCAACCCTTAAGAAATATTCTCCTCTACTTCTCGCAAGAATGAGTGAACTCCAAATCTATGTAAAACGTTCCCAGCTACACAACAGACCATGCCCCCAAAGTACGTAGCTATTGGTCGGGACTACTACACCAACCTCACCTTTGTAAATCAAAGGACATTGTGTGCCATGCAGGAGTTCGTAGTACACTCAGGATTAAGATCAATCCATATATGACCATCTAGTAGATCGAAATGACTTATTTGTTTAACAGATATTAAAAGAATGTCATTTTCATCTGGGTCCAGTCCAATATGATCACATCATACAAGGTGCCTCCATTCTCATATCTCTACATGGATGATCCCGGATCAAGGTCGCCAAACAATTATAAAATGGACCGCAGCTATAGATAAATCAGAAACAAAACACCCACTTTGTTTGCTCTCTATAGACTATTTAAGATAATTAACTTCAGACTTAAATTCTCTTGTGTATGACACTCATACACTAAGTCTGAAGGTACATAAGTAATCTAGGGTATTCAAGATAATTTATAATATGCGAATATTAAACAAACACTTTAATAAATGAATAATGCATCATTTTATTTCAAAAACAAATAAAGCCATTTACATTAAACGTAGCTCTAGGGCATGGGACATGTCACCCACTTGCACTAGAGCAAATGGGACATGTCACGTAATCCTAGACCATCTAGGTGACCTTCAAAAACTTTAGCCGATAAGGTCTTTGTAAATGGATCAGCTAGGTTCTCTGCGGATGCAATATTTATGACGATAACGTCTCCTCTCTACACTATCTCTCTGATGAGATGATATTTCTTCTATATATATTTTCCCCTATTGTGGCTTCTTAGTTCTTTGGAGTTTGCCACTAAACCACTATTATCGCAATAAAGTGTGAGTGGTCTATCCATATCTGGAACAACTTCCAGATCTTCCAAGAATTTACGGAGCCAGACTGCTTCCTTAGCTGCTTCACAAGCTGCTACATATTCAGCCTCCATGGTGGAGTCATCAATGCAAGATTGCTTTATACTATGTCATACTATAGCCCCACCACCTAGGGTAAACACTGATCCATATGTTGATTTCCTAGAAGTGACATCTGTCTGAAAATCAGAGTCTGTATATCCCCTTAGGATCATATCCTCACCGATATACACAAGCGTATAATCTCTCGTTCTCTTAAGATACTTGAGAATGTGTTTCACAGCCACCTAGTGATCCAATCCTGGGTTCGACTGAAACCTACTGACTACTCCCACTGTAAAATAAATGTCCGGTCTCGTGCATAACATAGCATACATGAGACTACCAACTGCTGAGGCATATGGGATATGTCTCATTTCCTCAATATCTTGAGGTGTCTTAGGTGACTGTTCATTTGACAAATGAATTCCATACCGATAAGGCAGATTGCCTTTCTTGGAATTCTGCATCCTAAATCGCATAAGGATCTTGTCGATATAGGATGTTTGAGACATAGCTAATAGTCGTTTCTTGTGATCCCGAAGTATCTGAATCCTAAGAACATAACTGGCCTCTCCCAAATATTTCATTTGGAATTGGTTAGCTAGCCAGGTTTTCACGTCCGATAATATCTTTACATCATTCCCAATGAGTAAAATATCATCGACGTATAATACAAGAAAAACCACATTCTCGTCAATGACGCGCTTGTATACACAATGCTCATCAACATTCTGCTCAAAATCATAAGACTTGATCGTGGTATCAAATCTTATATTCCAAGATCGAGATGCCTACTTAAGTCCATAAATGGACCTTTACAGCCTGCAAACCTTTTTCTTTTGACCTTGGGCTATGAACCCTTCTGGTTGTACCATTTAGATACTCTCATCAAGAATGTCATTCAAGAATGCAGTCTTGACGTCCATTTTCCAAATTTCATAGTCATAATATGCGGAAATGGATAGAAGATTGTGGATGGATTTGAGCATGGCTACTAGCTAGAAAGTTTCCTCATAGTCAACTCCCTATTTCTGGGTATAACCCTTGGCCACTAGCCTAGCCTTGAAGGTCTGTACCTTCCCATCTGCTCCTCTCTTCCTCTTGTAGATCCACTTGTAACCTATGGGTTTCACCTCATCAGGTTAGTCTACAAGTTCCCAGACTAAGTTGGAGTACATAGACTCCATCTCTGGGTTCATAGCTTTGAGCCATTCCTCTTTGTCAGAATCATCCATTGCATTACGATAGGTCAATGGATCATCTATACCATCACTGGATACGACAACTTGTGCCTCTCCAACCCCAAGGTAGCGATCAGGTTACGTACAACCCTCCCACTGCGTCTAGGTGGTAGATCATTCTGACTACTTTGCATCTGACGCTTAGATGTCGAAGGTGCTATGTATTTGTCAACTGTCGTTGACAATGGTATGCTGGTCGAACCAGCAAGTAACTCCTCGAGTAACACTTTACTTTGAGGTTTGAACTCCCTAATATAATCCTCTTCTAGAAACGTAGCGTTTTTCGATACAAAAACTTTGTTATCATCAGGACTATAGAAGAATTGATGAGTGGTAATTATATCACTATTTCCCACTCATTTAACCTAATATTTTGTATAGTTTCTCAAGTTTTATGAACGTTTTGATGTGTTTTTGTTTATTTTGCAGATAAAAATAATATTGGGACTTAATGAAATCAACTCGGGGCTAAAACGATGAAATCCGGAGAAAAAAAGGTCAAAAACGAAAATTTACTGTACACGTCACGAAGTGGAGTCCTAAATTCCAATTTTGCGCAAGTTGGTATTTTGGCCATAACGTTTTCATCCTATATCCGATTGAGCTGATTCAAGTTGCAAATTAAATAAAGCCTCAAATATATAAAACTTTTAAATTTTAAATATTTTCGAATTCCAAAGTTTTCAAGATCAAAATTAACGAAAAATCCAATGTGTTTTGTGTAATTACTAAAGTCATTATCAAAAAATAAAAAAATGGAAAATGACAATTTACAATTGTCAAACTTCCACAAAACATGCTTGCATGTTTGGTGGAGTGTCTTGTGGCATGTTTTGTGCTTTTTGTTTTTAACTTGATTAATCAGGTGAAATTGGTGAGAGATAGTTGTGTAAGGAGTTTCCACTCTTGATACGTATCTCAAACCTATTTTCGAAACAAGTTAATTTTTGTTTATTTCCTTTTGAATTATTTAATTTGTGAATTCTCCATAAAACTGACTAAAATGAATATTCATATGCTCAGTTGGCAGGTATTATCAACATGCATGGTAATATACGGACAGGTGCTATAATTGAAAATTTTGTAAAATTCAATGCTCTAGTTTAATTGGAGGAAGCATCTATAAATGGCAATGGAGAGAAAAAAAATAATGTGAAAAAAAAACATCTAAGATCCGAGTTATTAAGTCTGTAAAGGTGTCTTATCACCTAGTGCCCTAAAGCCAACTGGTTTGGGAGTCACTGGCCCAAAGCTCGTTACATGGATCGAAGATGTTTCCAATATATATATATATATATATCTGAAGTTTGAGTAATTAAGTCTGTAGGGGTGTCTTAACACCTAGTGCCCTAAAGCCACTGGTTTGGGAGTCACTGAACCGAAGCTCGCTACATAGATGGAAGATATTGTATATAAAAAAAAATTAAAAATCAAAGAAAAAAATCAGAAAAATCAGAAAAAAAAATTTTATTCCATTGCTACAAAAAGGTGTGAATTCTGATAAAACTTTAGGACAAAAATATTAATCTCTTCTCAACTACACTTATGACTATTGTGGAAAAAATGAGTTGATTAATATTTTGTTGGTTGTGTATATGAAGAATAGTAAAAATAATCGGAGAATTTACTTATTCGGTAATTTAGAAAGAAATAAAATAATTACTAACTTGGAGTAGAAGTTTCACCTGGTTAGTCACTAACTTCTTTATTCTCTTGTCATTTTGCTTTTGTGTGCATTAGTTTTACTATCTTTTTACTTTTATAAGACGTTTGTGGGTATCGTCGCTGTAAACCCTCACGAGACTACAACTCGTCCAATAGGGACACCTATAGGTTTAAAGGCTTGTTGCATACGCTAAATGCAACCGTGATCCCTACGAAAGTGGCTTAGTTTAATTTTAATTGTTTTTTTGCATTTTATTTTGTTGTTTTGCTCGAGGACTAGCAAAATGTTAGGTTTGGGGGTGTGATGAGTGGTAATTATATCACTATTTCCCACTAATTTAACCTAATATTTTGTATAGTTTCTCGAGTTTTATGAACGTTTTGATATGTTTTTATTTATTTTGCAGATAAAAATAATATTGGGACTTAATGAAATCAACTCGGGGCTAAAACGATGAAATCCGGAGAAAAAAAGGTCAAAAACGAAAATTTACTGTACGCGTCACAAATTGGAGTCCTAAATTCCAGTTTTGCGCAAGTTGGTATTTTGGCCATAACTTTTTCATCTGATATTCGATTGAGCTGATTCAAGTTGCAGATTAAAGAAACCTCAAAGATCTAAAACCTTGAAATTTTAAATATTTTCGAATTCCGAAGTTTGCAAGACCGAAATTAACGAAAAATCCAATGTGTTTTGTGTAATTACTAAAGTCATTATCAAAAAATAAAAAAATGGAAAATGACAATTTACAATTTTCAAACTTCCACAAAACATGCTTTCATGTTTGGTGGAGTGTTTTGTGGAGTGTCTTGTGGCATGTTTTGTGGCATGTTTGGTGGAGGACTTTGTGGAGTGTTTGGTGGAGTGTTTGATGGAGCAATTGGTGGAGAAATTGGTGGAAGCCTTTAGATTTTCCTATAAATACCAAGCCATTTCATTTGTTATTCTCATGCTTTCCTTAGGTTTTTGTAAGGAATTTAAGGATTGAATCTTGTTTGTATTTATTTTTAGTATTTAATTTATGCATTTTTATTTTCGGTAATAGTAGTTTCTTTTCTTTTATGTTTTGTAGTTAGATTTCCGCTGGGGGAAGGGTGAAGATTTTATTATTTTAGTTTAGATTAATCTCCATTAATTATAATATGGAAATTATAATTTAACATAAAAAGGTTATACCGCCTTAATGGCTGGTTTTATTTATTTGACATAATATGACACCGCCTATATGGCCGGTCTTTATGTGACAGATGATTACCGCCTATATGGCTGGTTTATGGACAAATAATGATACCGGTTTTATGGTCGATCGGACTTCATTAAAATCTAACTTAATGAGGATACCGCCTATATAGTTGGTTGGTAATATCACTGATAAATTCTATATTATAGTAAGGGAGATTTCTAAATTAGAAATAGTAAAAGTGGATCCCCAACCCCCAGTATTTTATTTTTATTCTATGGAAGTGATGAAACACAATATCCACACACTTAATAATTGATTTTCTTTTTATAGGTAATTCTTTAGTTTGTTTATTGAGTCTTAAGCTTAATGCTTCTTGTTAATTGGTCATTAATAAGATTGATTTGGTAAACTTAAAATGAACTTGACGAAGGGATTTTAGGTTCCAGCCTTAGATTCAATAGCCCACGATCTTCCTTGAGGATAGATAACCCTTTAATAGATTTCCTTATAGGATAGGAATATACCTGTCGGGCGGGGGTAGCCATAATTGGAACTTGAACTTAATGAATTCATGTAACTTGGTAATTATAGGAATATGATTAATTGGGTTATACTGGGTGTTTGCATATGACCATCAGAAGAGGCTTTTTCATATCTTCGTGTTCCAGGTTAGCAATCTAATTTATTACACATATATAAGGGAATCAATTCATTATTAGAATAATATTGTGTGGAGTCACAACCCTAGATGTTTATTTTCTTTATTATTAATTTCCTTTGTTTTATTTTGTATTTTTATTTATTTATTTACTTAGCAAATCCACATTAAACCAACCAATCTGCAATAATTCTCTTCTCCGTCTAATTAGATACCTGTAAATAAATAGAATCAATAATTAATAACAACAGTAGGAATTAAGTCCTCGTGGGATCGATATTTTTATACAACTGGAGCGATACATGCGTTGGCGTTATACGTGTGTAATCACGCCGATCAAGAATCCACCCATAGTATCCTTAGGATAGCCTACAAATAGGCACACCTGAGGACGTGGCTCCGACTTTGTATTCTTATTCTTCACCACATGTGCTGGACACCCATATATACAGAAATATCGTAAACTAGTTTTACGACCATTCCACAACTTTAATGGAGTCTTAAAAACATACTTAGATGGAACTACATTAAGGATATGCATTACAGTTTGCAGTGCATATCCCCAGAATGAACTAGGTAGTGAGCTATAACTAAACATAGATCTCATCATGTCTAGTAGGGTCTGATCTCTCCTCTCTGCAACATCATTTTGCTGTGGTGTTCTAGGTGCTGTGAGCTGGGATACTATCTCATGCTCAACTAAGAATTCCTCGAAATCTCTGTCAATGTATTCTCCTCCACGATCTGATCGTAGAGTTTTGATTGTTTTACCTAACTGTTCTAAACCTCAGCACGATACTCTTTGAACTTTTAAAAGTATATGAGTTGTACTGCATTAGGTAAACATACCCATATCTAGAATAATCGTCAATGAATATGACGAAGTATTCATAACCACCTCGGGCTATTATATTCATCGGTCCGTAAATGTCCGAATGTATTAGCTCAAGCGGTTGAATGGCTCTTATATCATTTTCAGTAAAAGGTATTTTGGTCATTTTTCCTTCTAAACAGGATTCGCAGACTGGTAAAGTTCCGAGCTTTAACTGGTTTAAGGCTCCGTTCTTTATCAATCTGTCTATCCGGTCAAGGTTGATATGACCAAGTCTAAGATGCCATAGATATGTTTCATCATGAGAAATCTTTGGCCGTTTAGTTTTAGGTTTCTAAATCTTAAATATTCCAGCATTGAGCAGTGACCTATGTGTTAACGGTCTTAACATATACAAGTTATTTTCTGAGTTTCCTGTGCATATGGTTAATCCATTTCTACCAATAATAACTAAATTGCTATTAAAATAAATTGAATAACCATCATCCAAAATTTTAGAATCAGAAATCAAATTCCTGCGAAAACCAGGAATGAATAACACATTGTTCAAATTTAAATAACTGTTATTTGTAAAATTTAAACTAGAAACTCCCACTGCTTTTGCTGAAACGACATGCCTTGTCCCGACCCTCATGGTGTAGTCACCTTCAGCAAGGTCCCTCCATGAGTCAAGTAGCTGCAAAGAAGAACAAACATGGTTAATGGCTCCAAAGTCAACAATCCAGGCGGATTTATCATCCTCCACTAATAGAGATTCGATAATGAGTAAATCATATTTACCTGTATCATTTTTCTTCTTCAGCTCAGTAAGGTATTTAGGACAATTCCTTTTCCAATGCCCGTTCTTGTTGCAGTGGAAACATTTTCCTTTGGGCTTGGCACCCTTGGAGCTTTTCTTGTTTAGCTTCTTCATAGGCATAGACTTAGCCTTCCCAGTGCTATTCTTCTTCATCTTTAAAGATTTAGAAGACTTGGTAACATTTGCCTCAGCACTGGACTTACCAGGATCCAAAAGCATGGACTCGTAGTGGGTGAGCTTATTAAGCAGCTGGGTCAAAGTAAAAGTCAAATTGTTCATAATATAGTTTCTTTTAAACTACAGAAAACTCTTCAGAAGAGTATCCATAATCATGGTCACCTGGCTACGCTCGTCAATACGAACTCCATGGGTTTCAGCAGTGTTGAGATAGGTCATCATCCTCAAGACGTGCTCTCAGACTTATGTCCCATCCTTTATCCTATCAATCATCGCTGAGACCATGGCCTCATTATGTTGACGCTCCGAAGGCTACCCAAACATGCCTTGCAATGACTCCATCATCTGAGATGATGAAGCCATAGGTTCATGCTTTGCAGCAAGAACCTCAGTCATCCCTGCTAGCAAGTAGCAGTGGGCTTTCTCATTAGCTGTGACCTATTTCTGATAGGTATCGCGCACAGCTTGGCCAACATTTCTGGCTGGCTCAGGAGGACTCTCCTCCGTCAGGACAAACTTTAGGTCTCCGCAGATCAGGATAGCGTTAATGTTACTTTTCCACTTAACATAATTTTCTCCCGTTAATTTATCGTTTTAGAGTATGGAAATAATTGGAGAAACCATGGCTGGAAATAAAATAAACATGCATTTAACATTTATTCATCGCATATTAAAATCATCAAATAATTTTGGCATAAAATTAAACTTGATGCATGAATCCTTGAATAACGAATTAGAAACCTTAGAGAATTACAATGCCACGGAAATCTATCATCCCACAAGTAAGTGCCGCCATAGGGTAGGTCAAGTATTCACATAATAGATCGAGACAATCTCAGTCAATTAATATATGTGGGAATAACTCTTATTCCTATATTAAACAACTATCGTTTCATTCGATCAAGGAATTTTATTAACAGTTAATTATTCCTTTGTGAGTGTGACCCGCCGTTTCGGGATTCTTGGACTTAACGAGTGAAGTGCCGTCGTAGGGTAGGTCAGTTCACAAGATACATCTAGAATCCCTATCCTTTCGGAATCCAAACCTGATATTGACCCAAAATGGACACCATCCGTAAGGGGACGAAAGCAAAGCCGTCTCGATACGCCTTTTGAATCTCACATTTTCGGACTAACAATGGAGATCACGGGATATACTGTCGTATATCCCTATCCCACTCACTATTTTAAAATTAAGGTTTCTATTTATAAAATATCTAATATTTTAATTTAACTAGTGTGAATAAATTTATGGCGGCTAAATCATTTTTTTTTATTTATACTAGTTCACCATTAGTGACCTAACCAATTTTAACTCTTAAAATTTATATCACTAATTATCCATTAGTCTCTACTAATTATATTACTCAATTAAAATAATTTAATTAGAGTGATATTAGTGATCTATTATATTTTAACTCTTAAAATATTAGAACACTAATAGGTTTAAAATTTTAGAATCCTAAAATGGTCAAGATTTATATTAAACTATTTAATTAATCTTAGTATTTTATAAAATCCAATGGTTTGTGGAATTGTATCTCGAGTGCAGACCATATTACCATCCATTTAGATTTGGCTATGGAATTTATGTCCGGGTTTCCATCCTATATACTAATGGAATTTATTTTGCACTTATTAAGCCCAATATATTAGAATTCAAATTTTAAATCATAAAACTAATTAATCAAATTAATTATTTTTCCATGCATATCATAATCAAATTTAAACATTTTAAATCAAATAAAATCACAGTTCATGTCTATAATGACTATGCATCCAATGAATGTTATGGCATGTAAAATACAAAAGTAGGCACCCTAAGCTATATGACATGTTATTCAAACAATTCGAATTAAACAAACATATAACATAAAAATATTTTGCATTGACCGGACTTTTATTTTTCCTATACTAATCTAATTAGTACAAAAATACCCAAGGCATCCCTTGGTCTTCAAATCACGCTCCAAGGTGGTGTTGGCTCCTTTTGCGACTTCGGTGCTCCAAATTACAAGAATTGAAATGTTACATTGGAAAATAAAAATTACAACAATTTTAAGCAATGGCCTTATGGCCTTACATCCCAAAATCAAAACCAACTAAAAAATAAGAGCCGGAAAAATTTACCACCAATGCAAAATCCATTAATCACATGAAAAATAATAATCATTCATCATATGAATATTATATTGTGCCTACTCATCTAAACATACATATCAATATTTGTAACTCATATAAACATATTAAAAACAGTAACTTTAAATGAAAAGAGAAGGGTTAAGAACACATTTCAACCTTGCTCTCGATGCCAATTGTAGGAAACGCTTTCCTCACGCAGCGGAAACGGTAAAGGCACATGGATCGGACTTAAAAAATTTTTATGCCCTTCTCCTTTAAACGCAGAATGGAACCAGTAGTACCACTGAAGTTTTGCTATTATTTTAAGCAAAATTTCAGCCCCGAAACAGCCCCCGAACAGCCCTCGAACAGCAGCACAAAACCATACTGTTTTAGCACCCGAAATGCTCCCAGCGCACTCCCGAACAGCCTCTAAAATTGCATGGACAGTGGCTGTATTTTGGTTCTGATTTTTCACTTGAAAACATCCTCAACACAGTCCCCAAACACCATTATATGTTCCCCAAAAATTCTGGATTAAAACCAAACCAAACCGGGTTCCGTTTCACCAAGCAAAGGGGCGGCAATGAGCAATTTGTAGCCTCACTGCCGTGAATAAGAAAATAAGATGAAGATGAAGAAAAGTTCAACACCACAAAGTCTTCCGAGCTATGTCTCGTTACCAACGGAAACTTGTGTGGGCAAGACTCACAAAATAATCCTTAAACTATTTAGTGATTAAGTCACACAACAACTTTTGTTTTTGGATTTTTATTTTTCTTGTGTTCTTCTTTTTCTTTCTCAACAATTGAGAGGATTTTGAAGATCATCAAAAGGTGGCTAGGGTTAGAATCAATTCTCTCTAGCAAAAAGAAAAATAAAACCTTTTTATACTTAGGTTTAATTGTTTCCATAAAACAACAAAACCTTTCCCTCTTCCTTTTGCAAAAATCGACAATGGCATAGTAAAATAGGAATAAATCTCATTTATTTTCATTAATTTTGTAACAATAAAATAACTTTCCATAAAGCCAAAAGTGTTACAAAATTAAAAGGATTAATGCCATAATGTGTTTGTAACTTCCAAAATTAAATCAAGAGATTACAACTTTAGCCTTATTAAATTATATCAAATATAATTTAATTTAATTCATTTAATAATTATCATATAATTATTAAAATCATGTATTAACTTTTAATATAAAGTTCCAAGTGTGACATAATAATATTATTAATCATATTAATAATATTTATACATATGTGAGTATATAATTGGACTATCCAATTATACTAAATATGCAATAGTAAATCGAGCTAGCGCGGGGACCAAATAGACCTACGGTTCTGAGCTCAAATAATCTCGAAATATTAATTAAGCTCTTAATTAAATTTTCCGAATTATTAACTCCGGGTTATTCCACTAAAATCCCGAAGTTGTACTCTCGTTGCCTCAGATGATATATTAAGCTGAACTAAGTTGGTGTCCATCGATATAGTCACCACATATAGATTAACCCTTCACGAGTATCTCGTAATTAGAGTCAGGCCATAATGTCTGTTATACCCCTCTAATTAATTTTTACCTTAAGTACCATTAATTCTCTAATGAACGATTTATTCATATCAATTATGAATTTTAATCTTTCTATTCGTAATAGAAAGACTTGAGCGCTCAAACCGTTCAAGTACCAAATCAACGCTTAAGAAAGATACTCCTCTACTTCTTGCAAGAATGAGTGAACTACATATCTATGTAAAACGTTCCCAGCTACACAACAGACCATGCCCTTAAAGTATGTAGCTATTGGTCGGGACTGCTACACCAACCTCACCACAGTAAATCAAAGGACATAGTCTGCCATGCAGTAGTTCTTAGTACACTCAGGATTAAGATCAATCTATATATGACCATCTAGTAGATCGAAATGACTTTCTTTGTTTAACGGATATTAAAAGAATGTCATTTCCATCTGGGTCCAGTCCTATATGATCACATCATACAAGGTGCCTCCATTCTCATGTCTCTACATGGATGATCCCGGATCAAGGTCGCCATACAATTATAGAATGGACCGCAGCTATAGATAAACTACAAACAAAGCACCCGCTTTGTTTGCTCTCTATGGACTATTTAAGATTACTAACTTCAGACTTAAATCCTCTTGTGTATGACACTCATACACTAAGTCTGAAGGTACATAAGTAATCTAGGGTATTCAAGATAATTCATAATATGCGAATATTAAACAAACACTTTGATAAATGAATAATGCATCATTTTATTTCAAAAATACATAAAGCCGTTTACATTACATGTACCTTTAGGGCATACATCCCAACATCACAGACCAATAATTCTATTATTTCTAAAAGGATTTGAGAGAAGAAGATAAACAAAGAAAAGAGACAATAATAATATACATGGAATTGCCTTTATATAGAATACGAATTCAACAAATACATCCCTTGAGAAAGACACATATTCACTTAAATACATACGGTTGTGTCTAATTTTAAAAAAATAAATAAACAAATTACTAACTGTTGCAGTATTTAAGTCTAACAGTCACATTGGTTCAGCTAAAAGTAGTATTTAAGTCACATTGATTCCCTAAAAAAATATTAACAAAATAATTAATTCATTAATTTGATTATTTAATAAACAAGCACGCGCCACGTGTCCCAAGTGTCCAAATGTCTATCTTTGACATATAAATATATTTTTATATATAGTCAATTATGAATCCAAACCAAATATTTTCCCTCTACATATTTCATTTTTCAATTTAAATTATGAAATATATAATGCTTTATAAACTCTGTTTTCAACTTTATAATTCCAATTTGGGAAAAAAATTATTGTTCAA
This sequence comes from Zanthoxylum bungeanum, assembly GCA_019454045.1. Taxonomy (NCBI): domain Eukaryota; kingdom Viridiplantae; phylum Streptophyta; class Magnoliopsida; order Sapindales; family Rutaceae; genus Zanthoxylum; species Zanthoxylum bungeanum. Next base: position 80,232 of record SKCR01052643.1, read on the forward strand.
TATTACAATCTATTGTAACAATCCCCCGCTTAGATTGTAATATTTAGATTATGTTTCAAAAAAATATATCTCGAGTTAAACCTTTTATAAGTATAAACACTTCAAAGTATTTACGAAATTAATGGTAGTTAAGGCTTTGAACCTTAATTCCTTATTGTTAATACTAGAAATGTCATACACATGAATCTAGTTTTCGTTTCCTGAAATTTTCTAAAACTAGCACTGTTAAGGCCTTGTGTTACATCATGAATTAATGAATATTTACAAAAATTACTCTCATTTTTGTTAGAAGCAGCACAACTTCACATGTTCGTATAGGTGAATTTCTCATTTCCATTCGTTTAAACACATAGTTTATTGCCAAACAATTAATCTCCATTATGAGTATTTATACTCACCCTCGGTATTACAAAGTACCATAACTTTCAATAGTACTTTAAAACAGCTACTAGTAATTTGTTATTACTCATTAAACCTTTAGATTGTTCTTTAGTAAAATTAAGGTTGAGTTCCTACCACTAGTAACCTAATAAAAGCATTTTTAAATCCATTTTGTTATTCGTAGCTTTGACTATGTCTCTCAGGAGTTCCTTTGTAATGCGTCAACTAGATTATTATTTGATTTTACATAAACAATTGTAATTATTCCTTCAAAAATTAGTTGTCTAATGTATTCATGATGTAAGCTGATATCTAGATTTACCATTATATATCTTTTAAATGCCCTAGACATTATAGCTTCACTATCACAATATAAATTTTTTCGTTGGCATTGGTTATTACCATAATGAAATATTTAATAACATATTTCTCAACCATTCTGCCTCTTTACCTACAGCTGCCAGAGCAATAAACTCTGATTTTATAAAGGAACGAGTGATACATGTTTTTTTCTTAAAAGCTCATGAGATTGCTCCTCCACCCAAAGTAAACACGCATCCAGATGAGGATTTATTATCACCACTACTAGTTATCAAACTAGCATCTGAATATCGTTCTAGAATTGCTGGAAAATTATTATAAAATAATCCTAAGCCTTTAGTTCTTTTTACGTATCCAAGAATTCTTTCTACTGCTTTAACACTAGGTCTTTGGGTATACCTATAAAATTTACACACTGAAAATATAATATCAGGCCTAGTGCATTGCATGGCATACATCAGACTTCCAATTACACTAGTATATTCTAACTGAGCCACTGCTTTTCCATCATTTTCAGATAATTTTACTGAGACATCAATGTGGTATTAGCTTCCTTTATAATTAAGTGATTAAATTTATTAATCATATTTTCAATGTAATGAGATTAAATCAATACAAAATCCTTATTATGTCTTTTAACTTTAATATCTAAGATGGTATCCACTTCTCCCAGATCTTTCAGTTTAAATTGAGAATTTAAAAACTTCTTAGTTTCTGCAATGCCTTCCATATTGGTGCTAATAATATATCATCCACATATAGATATATAATAGTGCCATGATTATTTATGAATCTGTAATAGACATATTTATCTGCACTATTATTCTTAAATCTATGTGAAAGTATGACCGAGTTAAATTTTTAATGTGTATCACCCCAGTCGGACCGATCATACCCGGCATAATAAATCATCATGCATAATATCTTATAACTCATAAAATAATATTTAAATAGGTTTCACACTTTAGAAATCTCATCCGGAGGTCCCGGATAAAGTTTTAGACTCAGCACATTTACTTTTCATGTGAGGCAACAGACAACTCTTCCGTATTTCAGCCATCACATTTTCATACAAACTCCGATGTTTATGAATTTTGTATCGTCGGAAAGCTTAGGACAATACCTACAACTTTTATGTTGAATATTTCCCCAAAATCATACTCGAATACGGTCAAATATATAGCTCACAAATCTAATGAACAGTACCCGCTGGACTGGTCTAGAAAATTCTTCAAGTTTCTGATTTTTGTCATTAAATCATTACAAAATCAGCCCCTCACGAACTCTTTGAGGACTATTTTTGCTTCTCATTTTTCACACCCAATAGAAAGAGGGAAAAATGGGTGCTTTCTCTAGCCATCATTACAATAACTTAGAAACTAAACAAAAAAAAAGGAAATAAGACTTGATGGTCTTGAGAAGCTAATAGGGAGCAAACAAAGTCTTCATTTCTCCCCCTTACTGCCGTGAGCTAAAGGTGAGAGACATGGGAAGCATGCTTCATCAAGGAAATAAGAGAGAAAGAATTCAAGAATAAACCAAGAAGTTAAGGGTGAATACAAGCTCTAGGGTGCCATTTGAGAAGGAAACCAAGTTAATTAAGGTAAGTATACTCTCACCCATCAACTTATAAGTTTGGGATCTTGGTTGATTTTGTTTAATTATTTGATGTTGTTGGAGTTTATGGATTATTATGAACATGCTAGAGTTCTTTATCGATTTAGGACTTTCATGGGATTATTGTCTATGTCCAGATTTGGTGTTCGTTTTTTTTTTTTTTTTGATAAAATACTTTTGTTGAGGTTTTATGGGTAACCAAAATTTTCACTCGATGTATGTATGAGTCTCAAAGATTTAGCTAGCTTCTAATTTTTATTTATGTATCGTACGTGGTAATTGTTAGTATTGAATTGACTTACTTTTTTTTAGCTTTTTATTGTGGGGGATGGAGATGTGAACATCAAACTGTATTTTCTTGTAGGTGGTTGTTCGTTGGGTTGTTTCTGGTTGTTTTTTAGTGTCGAGTGATCAGTGGTAAACACACACACGTAACACAAGTGCATGTATCGCACAAGTAGTATAAAATGTATCGATCCCACGAGGACTTAATACCTAAGCTATTAATTTATGAAGCTAAATGTCTAAGAGTATCTAATTAATTGATTTTTGGTTGGATAGTGATTTTAAACTAAAGACAAGTAATTAAAACAAAACAAAGGTAGATTTTAAGTTTTAAACAATGATATGAAAATATCCAGGGTTGTGAATCCTTCCAATATCTTTTAAAGATGAAGTGATTATCTCATGTTTGTGCAATATATCGGTTTATTAACCTGGACCATGAAGTTATGCAAAAGCCTCTTCCAATGGTCAGATGTAAATACCTAAAGTAACTCAATTAACTATATTCCTATGTTAATTAAGAAACTCTGGATTCATTAAGATTAAGTTTCAATTATGGTTACTCCCGTCCGACAGGTATATTCCTATCCTGTAAGGAAATGTACCTAAGAGACATTTACCCCAAGGTGATATCGTGAGCTATTGAGTCTACGGCTAAAACCTAAAATCCCTTTTCCAAGTTCATTTTAAGTTTACCAAATTAATCTTATTAATGGCCAGTTAACAAGAAGCATTAAGTTTAAGACACAATAAATAAACCAATATACTACCCAAAACATAAAATAACCACTTATAAAACGGTGATATTGAAATTTATCACGACCCTAGATAATATTTTTAGTTACAAAACATACCTAAAATTAACAAAATTCATAGTTAAACTAAATAACATAATTGAAAATTAAAAAGTAAAGAAAATTACAACAATAAAAGAAAGCGCTGGAGTTAGAGGTTTCACTTTTAATACTTCAAATATAGATTACTCACTTATCAATTAATCATTTCTTGAATTAATTATATTAAAACCGACCATATAGGCGGTGAATGTCATTTGTCCTTGTTGGGTTTTCTAGGTCAAACCAAGATCAATTAAGCATATGAAATGTATGAATACGCAAAGTAAGATGTCGGAAATACTCACTTTGATCGGCTAAGTGGATGTGTAGACAACAAAAATTTGCTCCTTGAGTTTCGGCCAAGCCTTTGTTTTGTTGTATGTTGAGCTTCCAAGCTTGTTGAATGAGTTCCAAACTCATGGGAGTAGTTTCCCTATCACCTTTGAATGATCTCTTTAAGTGCTAGCTTTGGAAATTTTGCTACAAAATTTCCTTGTTCTTCCTCTTTGATTCTCGGCCAAGAAGGAAAATATTTGGGAGAGAAAAATTGGCACAATGCCGTGAGTTAGAGAGAAGGAAGAAGATGTGTTGTATATATATTTTTGTTATTTGATTTTAAAAATCAAATACCATTTACCAATTTTCCAAAAATTGGTACAAGTCACAATCACATCAATTTTAATAATGCTTGTGTAAGAAACAAGCAACCATCAAATCCCATCTACTTCTATCAACAAAAAGTTGATAAAGTTGACTAGGTGATGTGACATGTGGGCCCCACTTGATTCAAAATTCGAGTGAGCCCGCAACATATCCCGGGCTCGGGTTCGATAATTTCTAATTAACGAATTTTCCGTTGCGACGTAATAAAATCAAATTTAATTAAATAATTATGCCTAGCAAAATTACTATTCACATCGCTTGCGAATTAATTCTAAACTAATTCGTTTGACCGAATTAAAATCCAATTTTAATCCCGCGTCGAAATCTAATTTCGTTTAATATATTGAATATATTATTTTATCGATTAATTCCGAATTAATCGATCTCTCTATTAATAGAATTTTATCCCAAATAAAATTCTCCGTAATTAATCCTAGATTAATTTTCTCTCTCATCTAATTAATCTCAGATTAATTATGTTCGAGGCATACGTCATCGGTGAATCTTCGGGAAGCGACCCATGAGATCCCTGGATATGTTGGCAGTAAATCCGGTCATCGGAATATCCGAATACGTATGTACCCGGTACCACGTTCTTATCGATTTACAAGACATGGTTGGCTTTAGGCAAAGCACCGTGCCTACCCAATTCTCCAGAAATATTCTTTAAGGAATATATAATCTATGTCAGGCGTAGAATACGTAGTATTGCGTATTACGATCCAGTATTGGATGTCACATGCTAGGCCTGTGGCTGGAATTGTGTCTACCCCGTACGAAGCATATATCGGATCTCTGGTAACTAGTCTCTATAATCGGATAAGCATGACCTAGTCATATTATCCCGATGACTGCAGTACATATAAGTAATAGTTCCGAATCCTACGTGATCAACATCTCCATTTGACTGGAGTGATACTTCCATCTTGACATCACACCCAATACACTACGATTCTCAATATACCTAGAAGAGGCATACACAGAACCTGTTAAAGCCCTGGATGACCAAAACCAAAGTATATTGATTGTCGCAAGTATTAGCGATGCAAGTCTCAGGTTAATACCAAATACACCTACCCTGATTCGGACTTCCATAGACACATAGTCATACTACCAATGGAATTCCGAGGGGTCTATCCAGAGCGAAGCTGTTTCTGTACCATCGGTAAAAAACAACCTCCTATCACACTTGCATAATTATCCAATACTTAAATATATGATAACTATGCCGTTATGCTCCCACAACGCGCACAAGTGCAATACTAGTCTATTCCGCATTATCGATGTCCAGTCTCGATAATACTAAGACTAAGGATATTTTAATGATTAAACCTTAGTGGATTAATATTGTCTCATATCTTATTAATCCAGAACTAATCATATAGACTTTTATCATTTATATATCCCGGTAATCCAATTACAAATGATAAAAGAGCAATTTCCTTTGTCACATAGTTAATTTGTACAACAATACCATGTTCTGTACAAATAGTGATGCTATGGGTCATAATTGTCCAACAATCTCCCACTTGGCCTATAGCCAATTACTCAAGTGTCCTACACTTGAACTATGTACGGGTCGCTCAAACTTCTACTGAGAAACAGCTTTCGTCAGCGGATTTGTATTGTTATCATCTGATGCGATTTATTCGATCATCACATCGCCACAATATATGATCCGACGAATCAGATGAAACAGTTGAAGTATATACTTGGATCGTTGATGAGACCATTAATTCTTTAGCCTGCGCTGAGGCCTAGCTCAGCTGCTAACAGAACTATACATAATATGATTAGGATTATATGGATCCAAAATGCTTTTATTGTTGCCTCAGCTGCAGCAATATTCCGCTGTTATTGTTTATTCGACAACAGTATCTTGCTTGGAAGATTTCCAGCTCACTGTTCCGTTATTCAAACTATATAGTACCCTTATTGCGACTTGCAGTCGTCTTTATTGGTTAGGAAACTTACAACGGTGAATCCAGTCACTTCAAGTTCTCCTCCTCTATAGCATAAGAAGGCATCCTTAATTCATCTAAGATACTTAAGGATGTTCTTAACATCAATCCAGTGACTATCACTTGGATTGGTCTGATTGTGACTCCATATGCTGAAAGTATATGAGACACTAGGTCGCGTAGATATCTTTCAATGTACTAGTCCTCGGAGAGTACCAACAACTTTTAGATCTATCCCAGTAGATCCTTATTCCTAGAATAAAGGTTGTCTCTGTTAGTGTTCCTAGAACATGCCAAGGATCTAATAAGCATGAAAACATGTTCATAAATTCAAAATAAGTTGCGGAATTACTTACATTGAATGGATTTGAGCTTTTAAATTTTGAGAAGAAGATCCAAGATCTAAGATGCTTCCTTTGTTGATTCCAAGCTTTGAGTTGAAGATCTCCAAGATCCTTGCTTTGTTGATTCCAAGCTTTTGAAGTTGTTTCCCTATCACCTTAGTTGATTCCATGAAGTGCTAGCTCCTTTGAAATTGCAACAAAATCAAAGTGTAGAGAGGATGGCCATTCACGCCCATATAGAGATTTTTAGGGTTTCATTTTGTTCAAAAAGTTTCAAGGGTGATGCTTACACAAGTGAAGAGAGAGAGAAGAGTTTTAGGTAAAACCAATTTACCCTTTTACCTAAACAAGGTAGTTGGGTAAATGGTTTCACCAAAACCATTCCAAGGTAGTTGGATGGTGGGTGGCTTGGCATAAATGCCAACTACCCACACAACTACCACATGTGAAGTGGGCCCCACATTTGAATTCAAAATTCAAATGTCTCTACGAACATTTTCTGCGGCTCGGTTCCGTTTAATCCGATTAAACGAACTTTCGTCGCTAAATAATTAAATCTAATTTAATTAAATAACGATGCCTCGCAAATATATTACGAATGTCGTTTATGAATTAATTCTAAATTAATTCGTTCGTTCGTATTAAATTCCGACTTTAATTCCGTAATGAAATCCAATTCATATTAATATATCCAATATATTAATTTTAGCCCATATGAATAAATTAACTAGAAAATTCAAATTTAACTATTAAATTTATTTTTACCGATTAATTCCAAATTAATCCCGTTCTCTCTTCCGAACACATTTAATCCCAGATTAAATAATACCTCAATTAATCCCAGATTAATTTTCTCTCTTTAATTAATTCTAAATTAATTATCTCTCTTAATTAATCCCAGATTAATTCTAATTAAATCAACTGTCATCGGTGAATCTTTGGGAAGCGACCCAAGAGATCCCTGGATATGTTGGCAGTAAATACGGTCATCGGATTATCCGAATGTGTGCGTACCTCGTACCACGTGCTTACCGATTTACAAGACATGGTTGGCTTCTAGCAAAGCACCGTGCCTTCCCAATTCTCCAGAAATATTCTTACTGGAATATATAATCTATGTTGGGCGTAGTATACGTAGTATTACGTATTGCGATCCAGTATCGAATGTCACGTGCTAGGCCTGGGGCTGGAACTGTGTCTACCCCGTACGAAGCATATGTCGGATGTCTGGTAACTAGTCTCTATAATCGGACGAACATGACCTAGTCATATCATCCCGATGACTGCAGTACTTAAGATCACTAGTACCGTATCCTACGTGACATCATCTCCACTATGACTGGAGTGATACTTCCGTCTTGACATCACACCTAATACACTACGATTCTCAATATACCCAGCAGAGGCGTACACAGAACCGGTTAAAGCCCTGGACGACCAAAACTAAAGCACACTGATTGTCGCAAGTATTAGCGATGCAAGTCTCAGGTTAAGACCAAATACACCTACCCTGATTTCGGACTTCCATAGACACATAGTCATACCACCAATGGAATTCTGAGTGGTCTATCCAGAGCGAAGCTATTTTCCGTACCATCGGTAAAACACAACCTCCTATTACACTTGCATGAATATCCTATACCCAAATATATGAGAACTATGCCTTTATGATCTCACATAACACGCACAAGTGTAATACTAGTCTATTCCGCATTATCGATGTCCAGTCTCGATAATACTACGACTAGGGATATTTAATGATTAATCCTTCGTGGACTAATACTGTCTCATATCATCTCAATCCAGGAACTAATCATAAGGACCTACTATCATTTATACATCTAGGTGATCTAATCACAAATGATAAGAGTGCAATCTCCTTGTCACATAGTTAATTTGCACAACAACACCATGATCTGTACAAATAGTGACGCTATGGGTCATAATTGTCCAACAATCTCCCACTTGGCCTATAGCCAGTCACTCGAGTGTCTTATACCCGAACTATGTACGGTTCGCCCAAACTGCTGAGGAAAGGCTTTCGTCAGCGGATTTGTATGATTATCGTCTGATGTAATTTATTCGATCATCACATCGCCACGATGTATGATCCGAACGAATCAGATGAATAGTCGAAGTATATATCTGGATCGTTGATGAGACCATTAATTCTTTAGTCTGCGATGTAGCCTAGCTCAGCTGCTAACAGAACTATATCTAATATAATTAGATTTGTTAATGACCCAGATGGCTTCTATTGCTGCCTCAACCGCAGCAATGACCCGCATTTGTTGTTTATTCGGTAACAGTATCTTGCTTGGAAGATTTCCAGCTCACTGTTCCGTTATTCAAACTGTATTGTACCGTTGTTTTTATCAGTTAGAAAACTTACAGCAGTGATCCCAGTCACTTCAAGTTCTCCTTCTACATAGTTTAAGACATCATCCTTAGTTCTTTAAAATACTAACGGATGTTCTTAATATCAATCCAGTGACTAACACTTTGATTGACCCGTTTGTGACTCCATATGCTTAAAGCGTATGAGACACCAGGTCACGTACATTTTTCAATGTACGAGTTCTCAGAGAGTGTTAACAACTTTAAATCTATCCTAGTAGATCTTTATTCCTAGAATAAAGGTTGTTTCTCCTAAGAATTCTACGGAGAATTTTCATGAAAGCCAAGCTTTCTCCAATTGTAATATGGGAATATCATTTCCAAGAAATGACACATCATCATTATTTAGGACATTCAATGTCAGTGCGTTCCCACTAACCTCCTTATATACACAAGAATCATTTCTCGTTTTGAATTAAATCATAAACTATTATGATTACATCGAAACGATAATTCCAAGAACCTAAAGCTTGCTTCAATCCAAACATGGATCGAATAACCTGCAAACTTTGTTTGCTAGTTTTGATACGAAAAAACCGTCAGGATGTTGTAAACATCCTCCAAAAGGTTTCCTTTTTAGGAAAGCGATTTTCCCGTTCAGCTGCCATATTTCATAAATGAAACATGCAGCATCAGCAAGCATTATCCAAATGGATTTAACGTGGCAACAGATAAAGATTTCGTTGTAATCAACACAATGTTGATAACGATACCTTTTCGCTACAAGCATAGCTTAGTACGTTGGTATGTTGCCTTCCATGTATGTCTTCCTTGAAGACTTATATAGTACCAATAGGCACAATGCCTTGTGGTACAACAACTAGTGTCCAAACGTAGTTGTTATACATGGAATCCATTTCGGACTCGTGGTACTTTGCCATAATAGGGAGTCGATACCTTGTATCATTTCCTCATACGTAGTCAGTTCGTATTCCTCAAAAAGATTGACATCTTTATGAGGTGAGATCAGAAACCCATACCCCAGGTTGTTTTTTGACTCTCTCTGACCTACGATGTTCTTATGTATTCGAAGATTATTGGTATGGTTTCATCCTTGATGAACCGTTTCTGTTCCATTAAGGACTAGGTGCCTTGAACAGTATTACTCCGATTTTCATCGAGTTTTACTATCCTCCCACTTACCACTGCATATCGGTATTCCTCTTACGAAAATCGCATGGTGAGCAACAATTACATTGTTCACTAGTGAGTTGTATAAGTACTATACTTTGGTTTCCTTAGGATAACCAATTATATTAGGCACTTATCCAATTTGGGTTCTAGTTTGGTATCATCCAAACGTATGCCTAGCATTCCCAAATCATCAGGAGTGAGAAAGCCCAGTTTCTTTCCTGTTCATATCTAATATGAAATTATGTCTAACAGATTTTCATGGAACCTTATTCAAAATAAGTATTGCACTGTTAATGCTTATCCCTTTGAAGGAAAATGGTAGCTCAGAGCGACTCATGATTAACCTTATCATGTCCAACAAAATTCGGTTTCTCCATTCGGACACACCGTCAAACTGACGTGTTTCGGGAGGAGTCCTCATTGAAAGAATACTATACTCTTTCAAGTATTTGAGAAACTTACTGCTTAAGTATTTTCATCATGGTCAAATCGTGATGGTTTTAATACTTTAGCCGATCTGTTTGTCTATTTCGTGTCGAAACTCTAAAGTTTCCGATTCGTGTTTCATAAGAAACACATAACCATAACGCGATGCCACATACGTAAAGGTCACGAAACATTCATTTCCACATTTAGCCTAGCTAGAAATGGCCCCACTTACATCACTATGAACGAGGGCTAACAGATTGATGGCATTTACCCTTTTACCAAGTGAAAGGTATTTTAGGTATTTTACCTAATAAACTAGATTCGTAGACATTATTTGAATGGAATCAAATCTTTCCTAGTATCCATTCTTCAAAAGTGTGGATATACGAGTCTTGTTTAATGTGTCCCAGACAGTACTGCCACACAAATAATTCTCATCTGATCAAATCAGTTTGAGCTACTTGTTGTGTCATGTTATATGTTTGAGATTTATTTATATTCAAAATATAAATATTGTTATTCACATATAATGTGTTTATCTCAATATCATCTTTATAAAATAAAACATTAGTAGTGTTCTAGAATATAAAGGTATACCCGCAACGGGTTAAACCCTGATATGGAGATAATGTTTCTAGTCAAACTAGTTACATTATAACAGTTTCCTAATTTAAGTACACACCGAAGGTAGTTCCTAAACTTAGGTATCTACGGTAAAACAGTGACTTTCGTTGTTTCCGATTCACAGATTAATCTCAATTGAAGTCAGTATCCTGCTCATAGCAGATTCTGCACATCAATGCATATTTATGTATCACACTTAGTATTTAAAATCGAATTTTAATACTAGTAGTGAACATATTTATGACAAACATATTTGAAGTCAGAGCCTTGCTCGTCTTCAATTCCTTCATGTCTGCTTTGTCCATACGGCAGTCATGCTTCAATGACCCCGTTTGCCATAATTTAGGCAGACATCTTGAGATATGTCATTTATCTTCCTAGAAGATTATAATGATTTTGCCTTTGCCCTTTCCATTCCATAAGTCTTTGGCCAAGCCTTGGCCTTCTAGAATATTGAAGTAATATGCGCATTGCGCTTCTTGCCTTATTGCAAACTTTGACTTTGGTCTCCTTGACAATAGTCATTAACACTCCAAGAGTTGTTTATTGCAATTTAATATTTCTAAGATCTAAGAATAGATCTATGAAGATCCTTCAATTTCTTCATCATACTTTAAGGATCTAATCCTTAGTTCTGATTAAGAAAATTAAGGAGTCTTTATGGCAAGCATAATGGATTAAACATTAAAGTTATCATCACATGAATCTTCCAAAGATCATGCTCTACTATTTGCTTAACTCCGGGCTTAGGCCTAAGATGTTATTTTATCAAATAAAGTAGTAACTTCTTAGTTTCAGGACTATCCTGAAATTTATTCCCAATTTGAAAATTAAAGTCGTCTAAACACATTTTCCTTAGGATAATGTTTTTAAACACTAATCTTTCAATTTAATCTTGATTCTAATAGTCCAACTATTTAATCAACGATTTCAGGTACAATCTAATGTAATGATTACTATAGTCTAACTATATAACTTATTACAATTATTGGTTAAAATCAAATATATATTGATTACTATAATCAAATTATATAATCATTATAAATGATTGGTAAATCCAATATATATTCATTACTACAATCCAATTATATAATCAACTATAATTGAAGGGTAAAATTCAAATATATATTGATTACTATATATATAATCAACTATAAATGAAGTAGTTTGAATGCAGTCTAACTGTTAAATTAAAAACAACATAAATATTAGTCCAACTAATATATAATTTATTTGACGAATGATATTTAATTGAGCGCGTATGGCAAGTAACTAAACGAATATTGCAAATCTAATAATTGCCTCCCACTCTTTTTTTCGGCGAGCCTCTAACCCTCTGTGGAGTACTCGGGAAACCTAGTTTCCTAGTGGGCTAGGATCCCGTAAATAACACACAATCTTGACTTTGGCAACAAATTGTATGATACTTAACTAGGTAGATCTCTAAGATCAATTGGATCCCATCCAATTCCTAGATCCAGTAGGTGGACATCCAAGTCTGAAACATATATCTATATATGCCAATATATCAAATATATTACCTACCCTTTTTCCTCTGAATCAACTAAGCCTTGGTTTTGGCACACAAACTAATGATCCCGTTAAGCGGAACCCATTGACATGGAAAGCTTCGTAATCAATGTCGATGGATAAGAAGTGATCTTGACTTTGGCCAACAAATCACGACTTGGACAAGACACCGATATGGAACAAAAATATCATGATTCAAACACATCCGCAATTGACAAAGGTCTTGACTTTGGTCAACAAACCAATGCCAACTTTGGATCTTGAGTAAGAATCACTCAACGGAAGGAAAAACGCTTAATATGTTTTGAGGGTTTTTCGCATGCAAATTGGCAACCAATTTATTATCTTTGTTAAGGTCTCATCATCATACACCTTAAACATGCATTCTAAATACATAATAAAGTGCGTATGAATTAATAATGATATACGGATGGATATGTCACAAATTGTTCCTAGAACAAATCACTCCATTTCCTCTCCCCGGCTAGAACTATTCTAACTTCTACCCAATTACATAATACTATAAAGAAACCTCATTTACATTGAGGGGAATAGGTGAGAAGAGAATACAATGAGAAGAGGAGATAAAAGGCTGGACACGTAGGTCCAATTTAATAAATCTAAACTTATTACAACAATTTCCAAAACTGCCCTTGCCCTCGTAATATCCATCTGATATACATTATTCATACAACACATTCATGTATTCATACAAATCATGTTATTCAATCAATCTAATCCAATTAATTAATCTTTGATTTAATGACATATAATGTTCATACAACGATTTGATTTGCGTGAGTCAAACTCGTTTAGAATAAATACTCAAAGTAGTATTCTTGAATTATATTGAACTACAACTTTAAATCCAATTTATTTGTATTCAATACTAATTCCAATTTAATTCCAAATTAAAATATTTACACTTATTTACAAGCCTCAAAGACTTGGATTCCAATCCAATCTCAATGGGTCTCAAAGGCCCCATAACATCCAATGTCATTTTAATTAAAGTCCAATGGCTTTTAATTAATTCTTAAGGCATGGGCTTTGGGCATAATGGATCAAACCCAAAATGCCAGGCCCATAGGAATCACCCTATTGCCTACAAATTAATTTAGGCCCATTAGGCCCAATTAAATTCTTTAAAGGCCAAGTGATGTATTTGGACTTATGGAATTGGTTTTGGGCCCAATTGGATCCATCCAAAATTCCAAAACCAAACTTAGTCAAAACAAGCCATTAAGCCCAAATACACACTTTTAGCCCATTACATATTAAAGGCTTATTAACATAATTATAATATTCTAAATATCACAATTATTTTAGTTAAATTATATTAGCCATGATTAATTAATTAAACTCAATATTTCCAAAATACCAATTAACTTAATTAATCATGCTTAATCCATCAATTCAGCTCAACACAATTGAAGCCAAAACACATCATTTCATGCTCAACACAAATTGAATCCTAAATTCATCATTTCATGCTCAACATGCTCTTTGATTTTAACATAACTTTATTGACTTTGATTCCAATCCAATCAAACCAACAATCAACATTTAAACATGCATTTAAAAACATCATTTCATGTTACAAAAATAAAAAAAAATGCCCAGTTCACAGCAGTAGCATTCGACCTCACTAAAAAAAATTTAATTTTTGATTCATTTGATTTGTTTCAAATCTAATCATGCATAACTATAAGTTATCATATTCTAAGCATGCTCAAAGCATCAATTTGAAGAAATCATGCTCAAAACACAAAAGCCCCAAATTTTAGTCTCATGAACCCTAAAATTTTCATGCTTAAAATTGGCTCTGATACCATTGTTAGTGTTCCTAGAACATGCCAAGGATCTAATAAGCATGAAAACATGTTCATAAATTCAAAATAAGTTGCGGAAGTACTTACATTGAATGGATTTGAGCTTTTAAATTTTGAGAAGAAGATCAAAAATCCAAGATGTTTTTTTGTTGATTCCAAGCTTTGAGTTGAAGATCTCCAAGATCCTTGCTTTGTTGATTCCAAGCTTTTGAAGTTGTTTCCCTATCACCTTAGTTGATTCCATGAAGTGCTAGCTCCTTTGAAATTGCAACAAAATCAAAGTGTAGAGAGGATGGCCATTCACGCCCATAGAGAGATTTTTAGGGTTTCATTTTGTTCAAAAAGTTTCAAGTGTGATTCTTACACAAGTGAAGAGAGAGAGAAGAGTTTTATGTAAAACCAATGTACCATTTTACCTAAATAAGGTAGTTGGGTAAATGGTTTCACCAAAACCATTCCAAGGTAGTTGGATGGTGGGTGGCTTGGCATAAATGCCAACTACCCTCACTACCACATGTGAAGTGGGCCCCACATTTGAATTCAAAATTCAAATGTCTCTATGAATATTTACCGCGGCTCGATTCCATTTAATACGATTAAACGAACTTTCGTCGCTAAATAATTAAATCTAATTTAATTAAATAACGATGCCTCGCAAATATATTACGAATGTCGTTTATGAATTAATTCTAAATTAATTCGATCGTTTGTATTAAGTCCGACTTTAATTCCTTAATGAAATCCAATTCATATTAATATATCCAATATATTAATTTTAGCCCATATGAATAAATTAAATAGAAAAATCAAATTTAACTATTAAATTTATTTTTACCGATTAATTCTAAATTAATCTCGTTCTCTCTCTTCCGAACAAATTTAATCCCAGATTAAATAATACCTCAAATCCCAGATTAATTTTCTCTCTCTTAATTAATTCCAAATTAATTATCTCTCTTAATTAATCCCAGATTAATTCTTATTAAATCAATTGTCATCGGTGAATCTTTGGGAAGCGACCCAAGAGATCCCTGGATATGTTGGCAGTAAATACGGTCATCGAATTATCCGAATACGTGCGTACCTCGTACCACGTGCTTACCGATTTACAAGACATGGTTGGCTTCTAGCAAAGCACTGTGTCTTCCCAATTCTCCAGAAATATTCTTACTGGAATATATAATCTATGGCAGACGTAGTATACGTAGTATTGCGTATTGCGATCCAGTATCGAATGTCACGTGCTAGGCCTGGGGCTGGAACTGTGTCTGCCCCGTACGAACACATGTCGGATGTCTGGTAACTAGTCTCTATAATCGGACGAACATGACCTAGTCATATCATCCCGATGACTGCAGTACTTAAGAGCACTAGTATCGTATCCTACGTGACATCATCTCCACTATGACTGGAGTGATACTTCCGTCTTGACATCACACCAACTACACTACGATTCTCAATATACCCCCAGAGGCGTACACAGAACCGGTTAAAGCCCTGGACGACAAAAACTAAAGCACACCGATTGTCGCAAGTATTAGCGATGCAAGTCTCAGGTTAAGACCAAATACACCTACCCTGATTTTGGACTTCCATAGACACATAGTCATACCACCAATGGAATTCCGAGGGGTCTATCCAGAGCGAAGCTATTTTCCGTACCATCGGTAAAACACAACCTCCTATTACACTTGCATGAGTATCCTATACCCAAATATATGAGAACTATGCCGTTATGATCTCACATAACACGCACAAGTGTAATACTAGTCTATTCCGCATTATCGATGTCCAGTCTCGATAATACTATGACTATGGATATTTAATGATTAATCCTTTGTGGACAGATACTGTCTCATATCATCTCAATCCAGGAACTAATCATAAGGACCTCCTATCATTTATACATCTAGGTGATCTAATCACAAATGATAAGAGTGCAATCTCCTTGTCACATAGTTAATTTGCACAAGAACACCATGATCTGTACAAATAGTGACGCTATGGGTCATAATTGTCCAACAGTCTCTCCCAAGTAGTCTACGGAGAATTTTCATGAAAGCCGAGCTTTCACCGATTGTATTATGGGAATGTCATTTCCAAGAAATGATATAGCATCATTATTTAGGATAATCACTGTCAGTGCGCTCCCACTAACCTCCTTATATACACAAGAATCATCTTTGTTTTGAATTAAATCATATACCATTATGATTACATCAAAACGATAGTTCTAAGAACGCAATACTTACTAAAATCCATAAATGGATCGAATTAACTTGCAAACCGTGTTTGCATGCTTTGGCACGACAAAACCGTTAGGATGTCTATAAACATGCTCCAAAAGGTTTCCGATGAAGGAAATCGGTTTTGATGTTCAACTGCCATATTTCATAAATGAAATATGCAGCATTAGCAAGCATTATCCAAATGGATTTTAATAATGGCAACAGGTAAAAGGTTTTGTCGTAATCAACACAATGTTGATAGCAATAGCTTTTCCCTACAAGCCTAGCTTTGTACGTTTTGGTTGTTGCCATCCATGTTTGTCTTCCTTGAAGACTCATATAGTACCAATAGGCACAATGTCATTCGGTACATCAACCAGTGTCCAAACTTGGTTGATATACATGGAATCCATTTCGGACATCATGGCACTTTGCCATAATAGGGAGTCGATACCTTGTATCACTTCCTCATACGTAGCCAGTTTGTATTCCTCAATAAGATTGACATCTACATGAGGTGAGATCAGAAACCCATACCTCTCAGGTTGTTTTCTGACTCTCTCTGACTTACGCGGTTCTTGTGTATTCGAAGATTGTGGTACAATTTCATCCTGATGAACTGTTTGTGTTCCATTAAGGAATCGGTGCCTCGAATAGTATTACTATGATTTTCATCGAGTTTTACTTTCCTCCCACTTACCACTGCATATATGTATTCCTCTTAGGAAAACCGCATGGAGAGCAACAATTTGTTCTCTTGTGAGTTGTATAAATACTATACTTTGGTTTCCCTAGGATAACCAATTACAAATTAGGCACTTATCCAATTTGGGTTCTAGTTTGGTATCATCCAAACATATGCCCAGCATTCCCAAATCTTCAGGAATGAGAAACCCAGTTTCTTTCCTGTTCATATCTAATATGAAATCTGTCTAACAGATTTTTATGGAACCTTATTCAAAATAAGTATTGCACTATTTAATGTGTATCCCTATAAGGAAAATGGTAGCTCAGAACGACTCATAATTAACCTTACTATGTCCAACAAGGTTCGGTTTCTCTGTTCAGACACACCGTCCAATTGCGGTGTTCCGGGAGGAGTCCACATTGAAAGAATACTAAAATATTTCAAGTAATTGAGAAACTTATCGCTTAAGTATTTCCATCACAATCCAATCGTGATGTTTTAATACTCTTACCGATCTATTTTATACTTCGTGTCGAAACTCTTTGAATATATAAAAAGTTTCTGATTTGTGTTTCAAAAGAAACGATAACCATAACGCGATGCCACATCCGTAAAGGTTGCAAAGTATTGATATCCACCTCTAGCCTAGCTAGACATGGGCCCACTTATGTCACAATGAACGAGGGTAACAAATCGGTGGCACTTGTACTTTTACCAAGTAAAAGTTGTTTTAAGCACTTTGCCTAATAAACTAGATTCGTAGACATCATTTGATTAAAATCAAATCTGTCCTAGTACCCACTCTTCTAAAGTGTGGATATACGAGTCTTGTTAATGTGTCTCAGACAACAATGCCACAAATAAGTCTCATCTGATTAAATCAGTTTGAGCTATTTGTTTGGCATGTTATATGTTTGAGATTCATTTATATTCAAAATATAAATACTGTCATTCACATCTAATGTGTTTATCTCAATATCATCTTTATAAAATAAAACACTTAGTGTTCTAGAATATAAAGGTATACCCGCAACGGGTTAAACTTAGATATAGAGATAATATTTATAGTCAAACTAGGTACATTATAACAGTTTCCTAATTTAAGTACAAGCCCCAAGGGCAGTTCCAAAACTTAGGTTACTACGGTTAAAACAGCGACTCACGTCCCGTTTTCGACTCGCAGGTCGATCTCAACTGAAGTCAGTCTCTTGCTAATCAGCAGATTCCGCACATCAGTACATATATTTATGTACCACATCTAGTATCAAAAATCCAATTTTGAAACTAGTAGTGAACATGTTTACGACAAACATGGTTGAAACCGGAGCCTTGCCCCGCCTTCACTTCCTTCATGTCTGTCTTGTCCATACGGCAGTCACGCACCCAGTGACCCCATTTTCCACAGTTTAGGCAGACATCATGGGATATGTCATTTGTCTTCCCAGAAGACTGTGTTGATTTTGCCTTTGCCCATTTTAGAAGCTCTAGCTCCGCCTCCTATAGCATAGCCATCAACTCTCCAGAGTTTTCTCTTGGTTAATAATGAACCTGCCCCAGCTTTCGGGAATAGACTATAAAATCAAATCTTTGGTAGTCTCGACCACGTAGGTAATGCCCAGCTAACCTACTGATCGATGTCAGCAATCATCTGCGACACCTAGTGCTCGACAGATGTACCCTCTGACATACGCGAGCAAAAAAGAGCTTCTTTTGCAATTTTTACTTCTAAGATCTAAAAATAGATCTATGAAGAGCCTTTAATTTCAACATCATGGTATAAGGATCTAATCATTAGTTTTGACGACAAAATTAAAGTGACATTGCATCAAGCATAGAGGATTGAGCACTAAAGTTATCGTCACCATGAGTCTTCCAAAACTCATGCTCCACTATTCGCTCAACTTCGGGCTTAGACCCGAGATGTCACTCTATCAAATAGAATAACCTCTCAGTTCCCAGGACTATCCTGAGGTTCTATTCCCAATCTGAAAATTAAAGTTGTTTAAAGACATTTTCACCAGGATTATGTTCTAAACGCTAATCTTTCAGTTTTCTTGATTCCAATAGTCCAACTAACCAATCAACGATTTCGGGTACAATTGAATATAATGATTACTATAGTCTAACTATATATAATCAACTATAATTTGATTGGTTAAATTCAAATATATTGATTACTATAATCAAATAAGATAATCAACTATAAATTGAAGTAGTTTGAATACAGTCCAACTGTTTAATTAAAACAACAATTAAATATCAGTCCAACTAATATATTTATAAATTAATGACAAAAAATGAAATGAGCGCGTATTAGCAAGTATCTAAACGAGAGTGCAAATTTAATACTTGCCTCCCATTATTTTTCGGCGAGCCTCTAACCCTCTGTTGAGTACTCGAGAAACCTAGTTTCCCAGTGGGCTAAGAACCCGTTAAATAGCACACAACTTTGACTTTGGCCAACAAGTTGTATGAAACTTAAATAGGTAGATCTCTAAGATCAATTGGATCTCATCCAATTCCTAGATTCAGTAGGTGGACATCCAAGTCCGAAACATATATCCAATATATGCCAATATATCCAATATATTCCCTAACCTTTTTTTCCTCTGAATCAACTAAGCCTTGGCTTTGGCACAACAAGCTTAATGATTCCAGTTAAGCGTGACCCATTGACTTTGGAAAGCTTCGTAATCGATGTCGATGGACAAGAAGTGATCTTGACTTTGCCCAATAAATCACAACTTGGACAAGACATGCGATATGGAACAAAGTTTTCATGATTCAAACACATCCGCGATGGACAAAGATCTTGACTTTGGCCAACAAACCAGTGCCTATCTTGGATCTTGAGAGAGAATCACTCAATGGAAGGAAATCGCTTAATATTTGTTGAGGGTTTTTCGCGTAATTGGCAACCAATTAATTATCTTTGATTAGGTCTCATCATACACCCTTAAGCATGCATTCTAAAAGCATAATAAGGCGCGATAAATAAATTAATAATGATATGCGGATGGATATTTAAAACATTTTGTTCCTAGAACAAATCTCTCCATTTCCTCTCTCCCGCTAGCACAAATCTTACTTCTACCCAATTACATAACACTTCTAAAGAAACCTCATTTACTTTGAGTGGAATAGGTGAGAAGAGAAATACAAAGAATCAAGAGGTAATAGGCTGGACACGCAGGTCCAATTTAATAAATTTTAAATTTATTACAACAATTTCCAAAATTTCCCTCACCCATCTAATATCCATCTAATATATATTATTCATACATCACATCCATATATTCACACAAAACATGTTATCAATCAATCTAATCCAATTAATTAATCTTTGATTAGTGACCATCCAATGTTCAAATAACGATTTGATTTGCGCGAGTCCAAGTCGTTTAAGAATAAGTACTCAAAGTACGAATTATTGAATTATATCGAACTACAATATTAAATCCAATTTAATTCGTATTCAATACCAATTCATCATTTAATTCCAAATTAAATAATTACACTTTATTAATGAGCCTTTGCGACTTAGATTCTAAATCTAATCTTAACGGGTCTGAAAGCCTAATTAACATCCAATGTCAATTTAATTAAAGTCCAATGGGCTTTCAATTAATTTATAAGGCATGGACTTTGGCAACCAAAGCCCAATAAGGAATCACTTTTTGCAAAAAATCAATTTAGGCCCAATTAAAATTTTAAAGGCCCATTATCTTATATTTGGACTTTATGGAAATGGTTTTAGGCCCAATTGGATCCAACCAATTATCTTAAACCAAACTTGGCTCAACCAAGCCCATTAAGTCCAAATACAACATTATTAGCCCAATTCCAAATTAAGCCTAATTAATTAAATTCTAATTTTCCAAATATCACAATTTAATTAACTAAAGTGTATTAGCCATAATTAATTAGTTAAATCAATATTTCCAAAACACCAATTACACTAATTAATCATCCTTTATTAATATCAATTCATGTCCAACATAATTGAAACAAAATCAATTCATTTCCATGCTTTACATATCACGGTAATGAGGGACTTTTTATATCAATTTTGATTTCAATCCAATTAAATCACAAACTAATATATCTCATGCATTTTAAACACATCGAATTGTCTAAAATTCAAAAATCACCATGACTATAAAAGGTTCAAACTCTCGGCCAAGCCTCCAAATTTGGGGAAAATTAATCAAATTAATTTTTCATCAAATTGATCATGCACAACTGAAAGTTAACATATTATAAGCATGCTCAAACAAACAATTTGAATAAAACATGCTCAAATCAAAAATACCCAAATTAAAGTTAAGAACCATAAATTCAATTTCATGCTCAATTATAGTTCTGATACCATTGGTGGGTTTTCTAGGTCAAACCAAGATCAATTAAGCATATGAAATGTGTGAATACGCAAAGTAAGATGGCGGAAATACTCACTTTGATCGGCTAAGTGGATGTGTAGACAACAAAAATTTGCTCCTTGAGTTTCGGCCAAGCCCTTGTTTTGTTGTATGTTGAGCTTCCAAGCTTGTTGAATGAGTTCCAAACTCATGGGAGTAGTTTCCCTATCACCTTTGAATGATCTCTTTAAGTGCTAGCTTTGGAAATTTTGCTACAAAATTTCCTTGTTCTTCCTCTTTGATTCTCGGCCAAGAAGGAAAACATTTGGGAGAGAATAATTGGCACAATGCCGTGAGTTAGAGAGAAGGAAGAATATGTGTTGTATATCTATTTTTGTTATTTGATTTCAAAAATCAAATACCATTTACCAATTTTCCAAAAATTGGTACAAGTCACAATCACATCAATTTTAATAATGCTTGTGTAAGAAACAAGCAACCATCAAATCCTATCTACTTCTATCAACAAAAAGTTGATAAAGTTGACTAGGTGATGTGACATGTGGGCCCCACTTGATTCAAAATCCGAGTGAGCCCGCAACACATCCCGGGATCGGGTTCGCTAATTCTGAATTAACGAATTTTCCGTTGCGACGTAATTAAATCAAATTTAATTAAATAATTATGCCTAGCAAAATTACTATTCATGTCGCTCGCGAATTAATTCTAAACTAATTCGTTTGCCCGAATTAAAATCCAATTTTAATTCCACGTCGAAATCTAATTTCGTTTAATATATTGAATATATTATTTTATCGATTATTTCCGAATTAATCGATCACTCTCTATTAAAATAATTTTATCCCATATAAAATTCTCCGTAATTAATCCTAGATTAATTTTCTATCTCATCTAATTAATCCTAGATTAATTATATTCGAGTCATACGTCATCGGAGAATCTTCGGGAAGCGACCTATGAGATCCCTGGATATGTTGGCAGTAAATTCGGTCATCGGAATATCCGAATACGTGCGTACCTAGTACCACGTTCTTACCGATTTACAAGACATGGTTGGCTTCTAGCAAAGTACCGTGCCTACCCAATTCTCCAGAAATATTCTTTAAAGAATATATAATCTATGTCAGGCGTAGTATACGTCGTATTGCGTATTACGATCCAGTATCGGATGTCACATGCAAGGCCTGGGGCTAGAATTGTGTCTGCCCCGTACGAAGCATATATCGGATCAATGGTAACTAGCCTCTATAATCGGATAAGCATGACCTAGTCATATTATCCCGATGACTACAGTACATAAGAGTACTAGTTCCGTATCCTACGTGATCATCATCTCCATACGACTTGAGTGATACTTTCATCTTGATATCACACCCAATACACTACGATTCTCAATATACCCAGAAGAGGCGTACACAGAACCTGTTAAAGCCCTGGATGACCAAAACCAAAGTATATTGATTGTCGCAAGTATTATCGATGCAAGTATCAGGTTAATACCAAATACACCTACCTTGATTCGGACTTCCATAGACACATAGTCATACTACCAATGAAATTCCGAGGGGTCTATCCAGAGCGAAGCTATTTCCGTACCATCGGTAAACACAACCTCCTATCACACTTACATAAGTATCCAATACTTAAATATATGAGAACTATATCGTTATGCTCCCACAACGCGCACAAGTGCAATACTTGTCTATTCCGCATTATCGATGTCCAATCTCGATAATACTACGACTAGGGATATTTTAATGATTAAACCTTAGTCGATTAATATTGTCTCATATCTTATTAATCCGGAACAAATCATATGGACTCTTATCATTTATATATCCCGGTAATCCAATTACAAATGATAAAAGAGTAATTTCCTTTGTCACATAGTTAATTTGTACAACAACACCATGTTCTGTACAAATAGTGATGCTATGGGCATAATTGTCCAACAGTCCAAAGTCCAACCGACCATATAGGCGGTAACAAAATCATATAAACCGACCATGTAGGTGGTAACAAGGTTAGCACCTAAACCGACCATATAGGCGAAAACTAAGTCCAATAATGTAAAACCGGCCATATAGGCGGTAAATAATTAATTTAATTTACTTATTTAAATTAATGGAGTAAATCTAAATTATTATATTAAAAGTTTCACCCAAAACTCCAGCAAAAAGAGATTACCTACTCATGATGTAATAAAAAACACATAAAAATTTATTAAATAAATAAAGAGAAAATACAAGAAAACTTAAATAAACATACAAGACACTTTCTTTTAGGTTTTCATGGAGAAATCCACCAAAGAAATCATGAAAAATTTACAAAGTTTAGTTTGGTATTTATAGGTAAATATAAAGGCTTCCACCAATTTCTCCACCAAACATGGCACCAAACATGACATCAAATCCTCCACCAAACATGCAAGCATGTTTGGTTGAAATTTGACAATTTCCATTTATTTTATTTTATTTTATTCTATTTTTTATTTATGAAATTGACTTTAATAATTACACATAACACACTTACGGACTTTTCGTCAAGTTTGGTAATGAAAAATTTAGAATTCAAAAATCTTATGAACTTCAAAGTTGTAGATCTTTGAGTCTTCTTTAATCTGGAACTTGAATCACCTCAATCTGATATCGTAATAAAACGTTATGGCCAAAATACAACAATTGTGCAAAGTTGAAATTTCCGAAATTGTACTTCGTCAGAAAGCCATTTCAAGTTTCCAATCTCCAAAATCAAAATGTCAAGTCCATTTTTTTACCCTTATTTGTTCCACATTTCGTCCAGATTGATTCCATTAAGTCCCGATTTCATTTTATCTGTAAAATAAACTAAAACACATCAAAATATTCATAAAACTCGAGAAACTATACAAAATATTAAGTAAAAGGGGTGGTAAATATTGATATATTTTCCGCTCATCGCACCCTCAAACCTAACATTTTGCTAGTCCTCGAGTAAAACAACAAAATAAAATGCAATAAATAATTAAACTAAGCCACTTTCCTAGGGATCATGGTTAGATTTAGCGTATGCAACAAGCCTTTAAACCCCTAGGTGTCCCTAGTGGACGAGTTGTAGTCTCATGAAGGCTTACAGTGGTGATACCCACAAACGTCAATCTAATGCACACAAAAGCAAAAAGAGAAAAGAAAAGAGAATAAACAAGTTAGTGACTAAATAAGTGAAACTTCTTATCCAAGTTAATAGTTATTTTCTTTCTTTCTAAATTACTAAATAAGTAAATTCTCCTATTATTTTTACCATTCTCCAGATACACAACCAACAAAGTATTAATTAGCTCATTGTGCCCACAATATTCATAAGTGTAGCTGAAAAGAGTGTAATATTTTTGTCCTAAAGTTATATCAGAATTCACACCTTTTTTAGCAATGGAATTTTTTTCTGATTTTTTTTTTACAATATCTTCAATCCATGTAGCAAGCTTTAGGTTAGTGACTCTCAAACCAGTTGGCTTTAGGGCACTAGGTGTTAAGACACCCTTACAGACTTAATTACTCGGATTTCAGATATCTTTCTTTCTCTTTTTTCTTATATAACATCTTCAATCCATGTAGCGAGCTTTGGGCCAATGACTCCCAAACCAGTTGGTTTTAGGGCACTAGGTGTTAAAACACTCATTCAGACTTAATTACTCGGATCTCATATGTTTTTTTTTTTTTATTAATATACACAATTTTTTTTAAAATTTCATCATTTTTTTAGATGTTTCCTCCAATTAAACTAGAGCACTGAATATTACAAACTTTTCAATTACAGCTCATGGTCGTATGTTGCCATGCATATTGATAATACCTGTCAATTGAGCATATGAAGATCCATTTTAGTCAGTATTATGGAGAATTAACAAATTAAATAATTCAAAAGGAAATAAACAAAAATTAACTTGCTACGAAATAAGTTGAGATACGTCTCAAGAGTGGAAATTCCTTACACAGCTATCTCAAACACAATTCCACCTGGTTAGTCAAGTTAAAAACACAAAAATACAAAATATTTTTTTTTTAATTTTTTTTTTTAATTTTTAAAAAATTTTGACTAAAAATCAAATAAAAACAACACAATGAAAAATAAAAACAAGATACTAATCAATTATTCCTCTCCCCCAAACCTAATTGAGACATTGTCCCCAATGTCTAAAAAGTAGAAGAATAGTTTAGAAAACAGTACTTGGTTAGCTGAAATTCTACATCTAAAAAGAAAATTAAAGGTTAAGATCCAGATTTATCCGACGCTTCTGACCACAATCATTATCGGACCAGTTTATCTTGGAAATGATAGGGTCAATTTGTGGTTCAAAGGCTAAAAGTTGGTCAATTAAATCATGGGCAGTTCTGGTAGTGAAGAGGATATCTTTTACAGGTTTTGACACGAACCCATTTCTCCGGGCATCATCAAGAAACACACAAAGAAAGTCATAAAATCCATCAACATTAAACAGTCCAATCTGTTTCTGGTGTATATTCAAGTTCGCCCAAGATATTACTGTAAAAATTTCCTCCATCGTGCCCAAGCCACCTAACAAAGCAATAAAAGCATCAGCATAATTAATTATTTCAACCAGTCGTTCAGACATACCTAGTACAATAAGTTCCTCTATGTTTGATGGTGCTATAAGTTTCGCCTCTACTAAAGGTTTTGGGATGATTCCCAGAACTTGACTACCTCATTCATGTACGACCCTTGAAACGCACCCCATTAGTCCAAGATTGTCACCGCCATATACTAGGTGCATATTCCTTTCAGCTATGACTCTACCAAATTCCTGTGCTGCCTCAACGAACTCTGGTTTAGAACCAACACTAGTACCGCAAAACACACAGATGTTTACAACTCGTCATCTTGAAGTTGGTTCCATTTTTTTTATTTCTCAACTCTGGATGTCTTCAAGAGTGCAATGATGTGCTGAATTTATATAACCTGAAGAAAGGTGAGTAAAAATAGCACTAGTACCTGCCAAATGACAATTATTAGCTAAACAGTAAAATATATCGTGAAAGTCAAAGAGTCTGGATCATGTCAGAGAAAAAAAAATCACAAAACAAATCACAATTTTCAGATAAATACAAAGAGATAATAATATTTACAGGAAGTAACGACTTGATTGACATCTATGCGTCTGGGACAAGCTTCCCATCCAATTTTCTTATAATTTGGCAAATAGGGTCTTTTAAAGTCAGATTCCCGAGACTTAATTATTGTCTTTCTTTTCGAAATTGTGTATATAACATGTGAATTGCGTGATGCACATATCCACTGGGATGCGTCTCAAAAGTCAATGTTATGTCATCCAAAGACTCCTTACTCAAGCCATCCCTAATGAATTTAATTCTATCTTCACGGTTATCAGACACTATTCCTAAAGAATGACAACGAGTATTACATGTCATGAGTGTACATTTATAGCAAACACCCATTGTTTTAGCTCTTATTTTCTTAGCATAGGTGTTTCTTCCTAATCCAGGTAGATATGAAATAAAAGAGTCAGATGACTCACCTGCCAATCAGACTCGTGCTTCAATTAACCAATAAATGTCATTAGGAATACCTTTGATCATCAGAAGTCTCATTCATTACATGCGAGGTTTGTAGACTTTCATCAAAGAGTTTTGAGGGAGAGAAGGAAATTGCTTGTGAAGATTTGCGAGAATGTCTTCCATCATGTCTGTGACTTAACCTACAAAATTAAACACATAAAAATAAAACACACCAAATCTGAATATATAAACAAATTGCATGGGTTCCTTCCATGCTAGCGCTAAGTTTAACATCGTCAGCTAGACATGACTGCCCAAATGTTAGGCTGGATCTGAAAATGTGACACTTTCTTTTTGTCGCTCCTATGATTCTCCCTAGTAGTGCTTGACACACTTACTTTTAACCTTGAATGTTTCATTAGAATTGGGATCATATAACTCAACGGTTCTATCTAGTAAAACTTGAGTGATTAAGAATGGACCTGACTACCA
The DNA here is from genome assembly GCA_019454045.1 of Zanthoxylum bungeanum. Classification (NCBI taxonomy): domain Eukaryota; kingdom Viridiplantae; phylum Streptophyta; class Magnoliopsida; order Sapindales; family Rutaceae; genus Zanthoxylum; species Zanthoxylum bungeanum. The sequence continues at coordinate 107,886 of SKCR01052643.1, forward strand.
TGATTTTAACCTCCCAGGAAAAAATTTCAACCTTGATTTGCTGAACAATACCCGCTGCCCCGATTTCAGTTATATGAGCACTAACTTCTCATCATGTCTCTTCTTGATGTTTTCTTTGTATAATTTGGCATTCTCGAAAGGTTGTATGTGAAATTCCTCCAATCTGTTGAGTTGGTGGAGCCTTTTCTCTTCAGTTGCTTGTAGTTTAAGATTTAACTTGTTCAGTATGCAGTACACTTTATCTTCAGGCCCCACAGGTAGATGACATGCTTTAAGTTTGTCAGTGGAACTTTGCATTGCATCAGAGTTCTAGACGGTACTATTTATCACATCAAGTCTGAAAAATTCCTCATTCTTTTCATCATTCGGGAATCCATGACTTTAAAAACATTGAATTTTACTTCTTGGTCATGTACCCTCATGGTTAGTTCACCTTTTTGTACATCAATAATGGTTCGACCTGTAGCCAAGAATGGTCTCCCGAGAATGATGGGCACGTCTTCGTCTTCCTCCATGTCAAGGATAATAAAGTCTACTGGGAGAATGAGTTTGTCGACTTTGACCAGTACATCTTCAACTACACCTCTTGGAAATGTGAGCGATCTATCAGCAAGTTGCAGAGAGACTGAGGTGGGCATTGCTTCTCCAATTTGTAGTTTCCTATAAATAGAAAAAGGCATCAAGATAACACTAGCACCTAAATCACATAAAGCCTTACTGAAGTTATGTTCTCCTATGGTGCAAGGGATGGTGAAACTGCCAGGATCTTTCAACTTTGGGGGAAGATTCCTCTGAATGATGGCGCTGTGTTCTTCTGTCAATGCTACTATCTCGTAATCTCATAATCTCCGCTTTCATGACAGAATATATTTCATGAATTTGACATAGCTGGGCATTTGTTCCAATGCTTCTGCAAATGAAATGTTGATATGTGGCTTCTTGAAGATCTCCAGGAATCGAGCAAATTGCTTGTCTAGTTTGTTTTATTGGAGACATTGTGGAAAAGATGGAGGTGGAGTGAATCTTTCTCGATCATTTACTTTTGCCTCTTTTTCCTCCATCTATTGATCTGCTTCGCTGTTTTCTTTTGGAACTTCCTCAACAGTTGCCTTGACTCTAACATTTTTGTTGATTTCAGTACCGCTTTTCAAAATGATGGCATAACATTGCTCATTCCCATGTTCCTTGGATTTGGTTCTGTGTTGCTAGGAAGGGTACCTTGCGATCTGTAACTCTGAGCATTGGCCAGTTGTCCTATTTGATTCTCCAGTGTTTTCAAAGATGTTGTTTGACTTGAATTAATGCTGTTTGGGATTGAAACATGGCATCATATGATGCTGCTTGAGAATCGTATTTTGCTTCTAGATTTTTCAAGTAAGCCAGCACTTTTGTTATTCATGGTTCTTTTTCTTACTCCTGGCCTTTGTTTTGCTGTTGGAATCCTAGTGGTGGATTGTTCATCTTCCCTGAATTGTTGCTCCATGCGAAATTGGGATGATTCTTCCAACCTGGGTTGTAGGTATTGGAATATGGATTGTTCCCCTGTCTGTTGAAATTATTGACATAATTCACCGTCTCATCATGTTGGTTGTATGATTCTGCCTCTGGTGCTCCTCCATATGGTGAACTTATGGATCCAGCATTAACTTTCATGTTAAGAGTTTCCAGATTTTTGCAAATCAGATCCAGCTTGGCATTCATTACTGTGTTGGCTCCAACTTCATAAATTCCTGCGATTCGTTGAATCATGCTCATTTCTGTTGGCCATAAAGAATTGTTGTTGGCCATTTCGTCAATTAAGTCTCAGGCCTGATCCTCTCATTTTTCCATTAAAGCTACTCTAGCAGTAGTATCAATTGTGGTTTTCATTAATCCAGAAAGTCCATTATAGAAGGTTTGGACTTGTAGCCACTTTGCAATCTCATGGTGAGGATATTTTCTGAGCAAATCCTTGTATCTTTCCCAAGCTTTGCAGATGGATTCTGAGTCATGTTGTACAAAGGATGTAATGTCATTCCTCAACTTTGCAGTTCTGGCTGGGGGAAAGTACTTTGCAAGGAATTTGGTGGCTAGAGTGTTCTAAGTTGTGATGGAACCCGCTGGTAGTGAATGCAGCCAAGCCTTAGCTCTGCTTTTCAAGGAATATGGAAAAACATGCAATCTCATTACTTCTTCTGCCGCTCGGTTGTAATTGAATATGCCGCAAACTTCCAAGAAGTTACTGATGTGGGCATTATGATCAACAGTTGCATTCCCCCCAAATTGAACTGACTGTTGTATCATCTAGATGCATGTTTTGATGCCACACGCATTTTCTGATAAGGAAGGAAGTACAATACATGAAATGAAGCCGTCAACCATCAGAATAGTTCTGTCTTAAATGGGAATTGGTGGTACAACCTCCAAAGGTTCAGGTTCCATGTTGATCAGTGCTTCTTGGCTTTCTGGCATTTCCCTTCTCAACTGTCTGATGGTTCTTTCAATTTCTGGGTCAAGTGGACAGATTTCAAAGCTTCTGGTTCTTCTCATTAGTGATTGAGAACCTGAAACATAAGAAAATAGAAATAATAATTAAAAACAAATTAGACACAAGTAAATGTATCTAACCCCAAAATTAATAGTGAAAGATAAATAAGTCCCTGGCAACGGCGCCAAAAACTTGATCGGTGGTAAACACACACATGTAACGCAAACGCAGATATCGTTCAAGTAGTATAAAATTTATCGATCCCACGATGACTTAATACCTAAGCTATTAATTTATGAAGCTAAATGTCTACGAGTATCTAATTGATTTATTTTTGGTTGGATGGTGATTTTAAACTAAAGACAAGTAATTAAACAAAACAAATGTAGATTTTAAGTTTAAACAATGATATGAAAATATACAGGGTTGTGAATCCTTCCAATATCTTTTAAAGATGAAGTGATTATCTTATGTTTGTGCAATATATCGGTTTATTAACCTGGAACACGAAATTATGCAAAAACATCTTCCGATGGTCAGATGTAAATACCCAAAGTAACCCAATTAACTATATTCCTATGTTAATTAAGAAACTCTGGATTCATTAAGATTAAGTTCCAATTATGGCTACCTCTGCCCGATAGGTATATTCATATCATGTAAGGAAATCTACCTAAGAGACATTTACCCCAAAGTGAGATCGTGAGCTATTGAGTCTATGGCTAAAACCTAAAATCCCTTTTCTAAGTTCATTTTAAGTTTACCAAATCAATCTTATTAATGGCCAGTTAACAAGAAACATTAAGCTTAAAACTCAATAAATAAACCAATATACTACCCAAAACATAAAATAACCACTTATAAAACGGTGATATTGAAATTCATCACAACCCTAGATAATATTTTTAGTTATAAAACATACCTAAAATTACAAAATGCATAGTTAAACAAAATAACATAATTGAAAATTAAAAAGTAAAGAAAATTACAACAATAAAAGAAAGTGCTGGAGCTAGGGGTTTCAATTTTAATACTTCAAATATAGATTACTCCCTTGTCAATTAATCATTTCTAAATTAATTATATTAAAACCGACTATATAGGTGGTGAATTTCATTTGTCCAAAGTCCAACCGACCATATAGGCGATAATAAAATCATATAAACCGACCATGTAGGTGGTAACAAGGTTAGCACCTAAACCGACCATATAGGCGGAAACTAAGTCTAATAATGTAAAACCGGTCATATAGGCAGTAAATAATTAATTCAATTTACTTATTTAAATTAAGAGAGTAAATCTAAATTATTATATTAAAAGTTTCACCCAAAACTCCAGTAAAAAGAGATTACCTAATCATGATGTAATTAAAAACACATAAAATTTATAAAATAAATAAAGAGAAAATACAAGAAAACTTATATGAACATGCAATACACTTTCTTTTAGGTTTTCATGGAGAAATCCACCAAAGAAATCATGAAAATTTTACAAAGTTTAGCTTGGTATTTATAGGAAATATAAAGGCTTCCACCAATTTCTCCAACAAACATGGCACCAAATATGGCACCAAATCCTCCACCAAACATGGAAGTTTGACAATTTCCATTTTTTTTTTTTATTTTATTTTATTTTTTAATTTTGAAAATGACTTTAATAATTACACATAACACCCTTCCAGATTTTTCATCAATTTCGGTAATGAAAAATTTAGAATTCGAAACTCTTATTAACTTCAAATTTGTAGATCTTTGAGTCTTCGTTAATCTGGAACTTGAATTACCTCAATCCGATATCGGAATAAAAATTTATGGCCAAAATGCGACAATTGCGCAAAGTAGAAATTTTTGAAATTGTACTTCGTGAGAACGCCATTTCAAAGTCCAGTTTTTTCCCTTTTTGTTCCACATTTCGTCCTGATTGATTCCATTAAGTCCCGATTTTATTTTATCTGTAAAATAAATTAAAACACATCAAAACGTTCATAAAACTCGAGAAACTATACAAAATATTAAGTAAAAGGGGCGATAAATATTGATATATTTTTCGTTCATCATCGAGACTTTTTGAAATTTGATTGTGGTATTAATGAAGATAAACTAAACATAAGTTGTAGTGTATGAAATGTTTATAGGTAATGCACACTAAGTGTTTGACGAAATTACGACCTTCATATGATGAGGAATTAAATAAGCTTTGTGTAATAAAATAAGTGTTTTATGTGGTGAAAATCTGGTAGTGGTGGCCAAATTAAATAAAGGTTAAAAGGCCAGTGAAATTTGTATGTTAGGCAGTGAGCATTATTGAAATGGGATTCTAGACAGGTCATAGTAAACAGGTTATAACTCCCGATTTGGATGACCATTTGATGAATCGTAAATTTTAAAATAAACTAGACATAGAATAGTGTAACATATCAAAAAATTAGAATATTTCGATAAAGGATGAATTTATATCAAACCTTACAAAGTGACAGCAGTGCAGATTCCTTAGTTTCTGTCTCGCCTGAATAGTCTGTAAATATTCACCTATAACTTGAGTTTCAGAAATCGAAATTAGAATACGTAAAAGTTTTCTTAAACTAGGCATGTTGAGGTTTAACATATCCAAAGATTGAAATTTTTGGATGTAACATGAAATTGCAACAAAATTCGTAACCTAGAGGTTCTGCATAAGACTTGATTTTGTCTTCACTGAATAAGGTGTAAAGAATCATCCATATCTTGGGTTTGGTAGATCAAGATCAAAATCCGTGAAAACCTATGAAACTAGACACATAGAAGACCATTCTATGAAATTTTCAGCTTATGTTCTTTTCCTATTTGAATACGGCGAATTTTGAAATTTAGTCTATATGCAATGAACTTTTCAGTGTTAGGACAGATTTGGAAATTCAATACCCAAACTCGCGTAACCTTAAATTGAAACCTATAAAATTCCATAGGCTATTTGAATGTGTTGTATATGTGCAATGTGGCCAAATCCTAATAGGAGATGAGATGTTTTATTTTTTTTATTTGGTTGTGTTGCAAATAAATGCATGTGAGTGCCAAGTGTTTTGATATGGTTGTTAATATGTGTTGAAGTGAAGAATGTAGCATGATATGTAACCTTAGTGTTGTGGCCTATCCTAGGGGATGTAAGAAGGCTTATGTTTGTAAGTTAATGGTGATGTGAATAATATGTTTAACATCATGAGTAAAGGATTTAGTGATGTATTGTTGGGTGGAATTGAGAGGGAATATATATAATGACTAGTTTAAAGTTAGATAATGATAACATTGTAACAAGGTAGTTAACTCATGGTGATGGTAATAATTGAACTTATCTGTATGCTTACGTAGAATAAATGAACGACTTGAAAATTAGTGTGAATGCATATGTCACTAATGCTGAGTTATCGTAAGGTTATCGAATTTTAAGCGAATTTATGTAATTTATCGATTTGATGATATTTCAATATGCTTATTGGTAATAAAGTATAAGAAATGTGACTTCAAGTTTTATATGATTGAAACTAATTCGATGTTAAATAACGTACTATGTCGATAGTCAAACTTTTACTTTTTATGATCTGGTTTGTTTGCTAGCTCTGCAGGTTGGCTTCTAGATTGGTCAACCATGAAAGCTTTAGAAGTCATGCTCAAGACGTGGATCACTCAAGTGGCAGTCACCCTCACAAGTATCCTGGTAAATTTTTAGAGGTCTAGGATTTGTGATCAATATTTTATTTGCCGTGCTGAGCACACTGTTTGTATATATATTAAGTAAATATTTTGATTGCTTATAATATTGTGGGCATAGAGCCCTTGAGTTTTATAGATGATGTAGGCACAGATCCCTTAAGATATGATTTTGATGTGTTTTATATGGACCTGGTGTCATTTCTTTTATTTGATATTTTCTTAGATTTCATTTTGATGCGGAACTATGATCCAGGTTGTCCAATTTTAGGATACATCATGTCGATTTTTCTATAAATTTATAGGCTTATTGAGATGGGTTAATCCTGTCTCCTACCGGTAGCATCCTGCCTCTGGCGGGGTGTTACATCATGCCATTGTTTTGGTGCATGTTTTAATCTGTATAAGGATTTTACTAGCTTGCAAACGTTTTTCTCATTTTCACACAAAATAAATCCTTCAGGTTGCTCCATATATATTTCTTCATCCAAATCCCATTTAGAAATGTTGTTTTAACATCCATTTGATGAATAAATATATTATTTATGGATTCTAAAGCAATTAATGTTCGGATAGAAGTAATTCTTGCAACTGGTGCATAAGTATCAAAGAAATCAATTTCTTCCTTTTGTTTAAACCATTTAGCCACCAACTAAAATGAACCAAGGCACGCTCGAAGCACCATGGGACATAGCTAACATCAAAGTAAAACCATTACAATTACCAATAGGGCGAATCACAAGACAGAAGGCCAAGATGATCAGAGAAGCAATGGTAGGACTAGCTCAGAGTTTTATAGTTGACTCTAACAGACAAGTCAGAGGCACATCAGAGACGTGTGTGGACTTCAATGGAGATGAACCTAATCTACTTCATTTGGCCCAAACCTGTTCTGAATGAAGCTTAACAAACCTTTTGAAGATAACAACCTTTTTGGAAGATTTTGGCCTATTTCCAGCCTATATGTAATTCAGCCAAACTTATACATTTTATGTTAAGGTAGTTTTAAGGTCTTTTGGTAATTTCACCCTAGGAACATTTTTGTCCATTCACGCCCATTAGGGCTTCAGTTTGTAACCTATTTAAACTTTGTTTCCTTCTTCTCTAATGGACAATTCACGACATTTTGAAAGAAAACAACATCAAGCTTTAAGCTTTGGCTATGGACAAATTTCTTGTGAGGGAGTGATTCCTCTTTTCAAGTTCAAATTGACTTATCTAAGTTTGGCAAGCTTAGTGGCGTCTCTATTGCTAGCAAAACGCAATAATTTCGTGTTTTAAGTTATCATGGGCGAGGTTTCATGGTGGTTTAGGGCTAATCTAGGATGGATTTTGTTCTTACGAAATCATTGATTAAGGTTCTAGGGGTTTAAGAAAGAATACTTCGGGTTTGCTTGGTTTCGAATCCAAGCGAGTTTCTTGTTATTTGGTATCATGAGCTTAGGGATCCAAGGTCTTATTTTCCTATCATTATTCATTGTTTGATTCTGTTTTAATTATTGTTTCTTTATTATTTTTGTTTCAGTTGTTGTTGGATCTTATTTCTGTTCTCATTTTTTTGTTCTGGGTTAATACTTTGTTCTGAAATTTTTCTGTCAAAATCTAGGTTTTTTTTTCCTTCTTCATATCAATTCGTCATTATTATCAATTTCCAGATCTGATTTTTTATTGTGTTCTACATATCAGCTCATTCTTAACATTCTGTTCTTTAGCATATGTCGAAGAAATAAAGCATGTTCTTAAGCGGCTATTTGATTTATTTCAAAAACCCTAGTGAATCATTTGAAAAAAAAAAAGCATCTAGGTCAGATTCATCCTGAGGAATAATACCAACACCATACATTTAAATAATTACACTTTGAATTCCACTTCATATCAGACTTGAACATCCGTTGGTCAGTACCTAGTATTTTTTTATCAGACTTGAGTGACGAGTGATCACTTGAGAAAAAAAAAGTCAAAAAGTTCAAAATTTTGGTTGAATCTGGTTGGTTCCATATTATCATTTGGGTGTCCATGGATGGTAATCCATCAAAATTTCTATCCAGACACTAAAATTCTATCTGAAATTGCATACGACCATGAATTTGCATGCTTATTTGCTCACCGTGATAATTTTGTTATTTCATTACTCCGACTACTCTAGCTTAATTCTCTTTGATTGAGTCTTCGTCATTATTATTCTTATTCGTATTTTCCACCTGCTCTATATACATTATTGGTTCTTTGTGTTTCATGCTGGGTTACGGACTACACTTGGTTTGTGATTATTGGATTGATTTTGATTCGCATTTGAATTGAGGAAGAACTCAATAGTGGTAAAAGGCAGTATCGGGTAAAAGCCTATAAAGTGCAAACACGAGTGGAGTGCTATCATTTAAGTTTAAATATGTGAGATTGTGAGGATTTACAAATTTTTTATACTTTCTTATTATTTCTAATTTGTTTGTTCAGTGTTGAGATAGCAGGTCCAAGTCTAACAATTGATGAAAAGCTTGAGGCTTTGGATAGAACATGTACAAATATGATGGAGAACATGAATACTGTTTTGGAGAGGTTTTCCAAGAGTGTATAGAGTATTCAAACGGGCAATGGTTCTAGTGCACCACCACATCAGCATATACCACCACTTCAGAATGTACCACCACCTCAGAATTTGCCACTTCGACGTGTACCACCATAGTATTAACCGCCAGATGAAGAATAAATTGAAAATGAGTTTGATGATTATGATGATCTTGATGATGTGGAGGAGAGATTTCAGCTAGGGCATGATAAGAGACCTAATAGAAGGTTTGATAGAATGAATGATAGAAGGGATAGGCTGTTTGATGGTAAAGGTGTTTTTGATGATAGACGAGAGGATTATGATCGGAGAGGTTATGGTAGACGAGGAGATGGTGATGGTGATCTAGATAGCATCAAGATCAAAATACCAACCTTTCAAGGCAAGAATGATCTCGAAGCTTACTTAGAGTGGGAAAAGAAAATAGAGCTAATTTTCAACTGTCATCACTACTCATGAATATAGTAGCAATTGAGTTTACTGATTATGCTATGATTTGGTGGGATCAGATTATTTCTACTCGGAGGAGAAACTATGAGAGGCCGGTTCATATATGTGAAGAACTTATGGGTCTCATTAGGAAGAGGTTCATACCGAGCCATTACTATATGGAATTATATTAGAAACTACAACATCTGTATCAGAGGATAAAGAGTGTTGAGGACTATCACACAGAGATGGAAGTTTCCATGATCATGGCAAATTTAGTTGAGGATGCAGAGTCTACTATGGCACGATTTCTAGGGGGCTTGAATAGAGAGATTTCCAACATAGTGGAGTTACATCATTATGTTGATTTGGAGGATATAGTTCATATGGCTATCAAGGTAGAGAGGCAGCTTAAAAAAAAGTCCATACCCATATTTGGTACTCATACTACTTCTTCATGGAAGGGGAAATAGGTTTTGAATGAGAAACGAGATGGAGACTTTGACGAGCCTAGAGGTGAGTTCAGTGGAGGCTTTAATAAGCCTAGGGTCGAACTTAGTGCCAAGGGTAAAGAGGCTGCAGAACCGAGTAGAACTAGACCAAAACCTGAGGGTACAGCTACCAAAACTAAGGATATCAAGTGTTTCAAATGTTTGGGCATGGGACACTATGCTTCACAATGTCCCAATAGGCACACCTTAGTGTTTGATAAAAAGAGCGAAGAAGTATACTCTAATGATAGTGAGGATGAGATGCCAGAGCTGGAGGATACTAGTGACTACAAGGGAGCTGCATACCCATTGGATAATTTATCTCTAATTGTTAGGCGTGCTTTGAATGCACATATTTTAAAGGATGAGAGTGAGCAGTAGAGGGAAAATATATTCCACACTAGATATCGTGTGAAAGGCTAGAGGTGTAGTATGATCATAGATGTGGGCAGTTTTACTAATGTTGCTAGCATAACTTTGATTGAACGGTTGGGGTTGAGTTACTTGAAGCATCCTAAGCCTTACAAGTTACAGTGGTTAAACAATTATGGTGAGATAAATGTGAAAAATCAGGTATTATTGAGCTTCACATGGATGATGTTCTATGTGATGTGATACCGATGCATGCACGACATATTCTTTTGGCAGGCCGTGGCAGTTTGATAAGAAGATTGTTTATAATGGGTTCAAGAATGGGTACTCCTTTCAGCATAAGGGAAAACCCATTACCTTATACCTATTTACGCTTACACAAGTCCATAAAGATTAGATTAAGTTGCAAATTGAGCATGATAAAGAGAGAGTGAGGGAAAACACCACATTGGGGGGAACAAGTGAGAATGGTGAGCTAAATGGGGCAAAGGCCGAAACTAATGAGAAAAACAAGGCCAAAGCCGTGAGCGTTCCCAATGGGAGTGTGAGTGAACGTGAGGGGGAAACAAAAGGGAGAGTAAAAAAGAGTTTCTACATGGGTGAGGGTAAAGCGAGGAAAGCTTTCAAGGCTAGCAAGCTTATGCTATTGTTAGTCTATAAGGAGCCACATGTTTATTTTACTAACACTGACTTTTTGCTTCATATGTCTATTTCATCTATTTTGCATGAATTCAGTGATGTGCTGACAGAGGACATTCCTAATGGGCTTCCACCCATTAAAGGTATTGAGCACCAAATAGATTTCATACTTGGCGCAGTCATTTTCAACAGACCAGCCTATCAGAGCAACCCTGAGGAAACGAATGAACTTTAAAGGCAAGTGCGAGAATTGATGGAGAAAGGGTATGTTAGAGAAAGTATGAGTCCATGTGCGGTACCGGTTCTTCTAGTTCCTAAGAAATATGGGACATGGCGTATGTGTGTTGATTGTCGAGCGATCAACAATATTACGGTAAAGTATCGTCACCATATTCCTAGACTAGATGACATGTTAGATGAATTGCATGGTTCCAAATTTTTTAGTAAGATTGATTTAAAGAGTGGATACCATCAAATTCGTATGAGAGATGGAGATAATTGGAAAATTACATTTAAGACCAAGTATGGCTTGTATGAATGGTTAATTATGTCATTTGGTCTTACAAACACTCCTAGCATATTTATGAGATTGATGAATCATATTATGCATACATTTATAGGTAGGTTTGATGTAGTTTATTTTAATGACATCTTAGTTTACAGTACAATCTTAGATGAGCATGTTACGCATTTGAGGCATGTTCTTGATGTGTTAAGACAAGAAAAATTGTATGTTAACTTTGATAAGTGCACTTTTTATATGGATAGAATTGTTTTCCTTGGTTTTTTTATAAGTGCAGATGGCATTGAAGTTTATGCAAAAAAAAGTAAAGGCAATTCAGGATTGGCCTACACCGACAACTCTGACAGAAGTCAGAAGCTTCCATTGATTAGCAAGCTTTTACCATAGATTTATTAGAGACTTCGGTAGTATTACAGCACCACTGACTGAAGTAGTGAAGAAATTCGTTGGCTTCAAATGGGGAGAAGAGGAGGAGCATGCATTCCAGGTCCTTAAAATGAAGTTGTGTAGTGCACCAATTTTAGCGCTACCCAACTTTGAGAAGACATTTGAGATTAAGTGTGACGCATCCGGGATATGCATTGGAGCGGTTCTTATGCAAGAGAAGCAGCCATTATCCTACTTTAGCGAGAAGCTTGATGGAGCATTTTTTAGATACCCCACATACGACAAGGAGTTGTATGCGCTAGTGAGAGCCCTTGAGACTTGGTAGCATTATTTGTGGCCTCAAGATTTTATGATCCATACCGATCATGATTCATTGAAACATTTGAAGTGCCAAGGTAAGCTCAACAAGCGACATGTGAAGTGGCTAGAGTTTGTTGAGATATTTTCATATGTAATCCGCTACAAGCAAGGTAAGGAAAATATTGTCACCGATGCACTATCGTGAATGTATGTTTTACTTACTTCAATGAATGCCAGGATGTTGGGATTTGATTTGATTAAGGATCTATATGCATGTGATTCTTACTCTGATGAGATTTATGTTGCATGTACAAAGTCTTCATTTGGTCAATTATACTTACATGATGGATTCTTATTTAAGATGAATAGGTTGTGTATTCGCGCTTGTAGTATGCGTGAATTGATTGGGAAAGAAGCGCATGGGGGTGGTTTGATGAGGAACTTTGGTATTAGTAAGACATTAGCTATTTTGCATTAGCACTTTTATTGGCCTAAAATGAAACGTGATTTGAGCGTATTTATGATAGGTGTATAATATATAAACAAGCTAAATCTAAATTGATGCCTCATGGGTTGTATACTCATTTGCCTGTACCTAGTGAACCTTGGGTTGATACATCTATGGATTTTATATTAGGTTTGCCTAGGAAAAAGAGGGGTAGGGATTCTATATTTGTTGTGGTTGATAGGTTTAGCAAGATGGCGCATTTTATATCATGTCATAAAACTGATGATGCCACAAATATAGCTTATTTGTTTTTCAGAGACATAATGCGACTCTATGGTATACCTAGGAGTATTATATCAGATAGAGATGTTAAGTTCCTTAACCATTTCTGGAAAGTCTTGTGGGCTAAATCAGGCACTAAGTTGTTATATTCTACCACTTGTCACCCATAAACGGATGGACAAACAAAAGTAGTTAATAGAACTTTATCACAAATATTATGTATTGTAGTTGTTAAGAATCTGAAATCTTGGGAAGAATTTTTGCCATTTATAGAATTTGATAGAATCGTTGTATTCATTCCACTACTTCTTATTCACCATTTGAGATTGTATATGGTTTTAATCCTCTGACTCCTTTGGATTTATTGTCTTTACCTATTAACAAGCAAGGGAGTTTGGATGGTAAAAAGAAAACAGAGTTAGTGAAGATGATACATGAGAAATCTAAGGCGCACATTGAAAAGAAGAATGAACAGTATGCATCTTATGCTACTAAGAGGAGGAAGCGTATTGTATTTAACCCCGGAGATTGGGTATGGCTTCATTTTCGCAAGGAAAGATTTCCAGTACAGTGGAAATCCAAGCTACAACCAAGAGGAGATGGTCAATTTAGAATCTTGAAGCGAATCAACGACAATGCTTACAAGCTTGATCTTCCCGGTGAGTATGGTGTTTCTGCAACGTTTAATATTTCTAACCTATCTTATTTTGATGCAGGTGCAGATTCGAGGTCGAATTCTTTTCAAGAGATGGGGAATGACATGAACCAAGACACACTCGAAGCACCAAGGGACACAGCCAACATCAAAGTAGAACCATTGTAATTACCAAAGGGCCAATCACAAGACAGAAGGCCAAGAGGATCAGAGAAGCAAGGGCAGAACTAGCTTAGAGCTTTATGGATGACTGCAACAGACAAGTCATAGGCACATCAGAGACGCGTGTGGGCTTCAATGGAGAGGGCCCTAAGCTACTTCACTTGGCCCAAATCTGTTCTGAATGAAGCTTCACATAACTTTTGAAGATGAAGACCTTTTTGGAAGATTTTGGTCTATTTCTAGCCTATATGTAATTCGGCCAAACCTATACTTTTTATGTTAAGATATTTTTAAGGTCTTTTGGTAATTTCACCCTAGGGATATTTTTTCCATTCACGCCCATTAGGGATTCAGTTTGTAACCTATTTAAACTTTATTTCCTTCTACTTTAATGGACAATTCACGACATTTTGAAAGAAAACAACTTCAAGCTTTAAGCTTTGGCTATGGCCGAATTTCTTGTGAGGGAAGGATTCCCTTTTTCAAGTTCAAATCGACTTATCTAAGTTTGGCAAGCTTAGTGGCATCTTCGTCACTAGCAAAACACACTGATTTCATGTTTTAGTTTATCATGGGCGAGGTTTCATGGTGGTTTAGGGCTGATCTTGGATGGGTTTTGTTCTTACAAAATCATTAATTAAATCGACTTATCTAAGTTTGGCAAGCTTAGTGGCATCTCCGTCACTAGCAAAACACACTGATTTCATGTTTTAGTTTATCATGGGCGAGGTTTCATGGTGGTTTAGGGCTGATCTTGGATGGGTTTTGTTCTTACAAAATCATTGATTAAGGTTCTTGGGGTTTAAGAAATAATACTTGGGTTTGCTTGGTTTCGAATCCAAGCGAGTTTTTTTATCAACAACCTTGCTTTGAAGGTTTGTACAGATCTATCAATTTTGTATTTTCTTTTAAATACCCACTTACAACCAATAGATTTAGAACCAAGTGGTAAATCTAGTAGTTTCCAAGTATTATTAGACATTATTGAATTTATTTCATCGTTGATCGTTTCCTTCCAAAATGCAACATTTCTAGAAGCCATTGTTTCACTAAATTTTTTGGATCATCCTCCATGTGAAAAATAAAAGGAATTTTATTAAGTAATTTATCTTTATTTCCTTCAAATAAGAAAATAATAGAATCAGGATATAAAATCAGGATCTAATCCTTGTGGCTTTCTAGTTCTTTGACTTCTTCTGATTTCACTATGAGGGTCACTTTCTTTTCTTTTATTAACCAACGTTTGATTAGAACAAGAACAATCATCTTGGGAAATTTTAGAATCATTTCTCTTTTTTTGGGACCATCATTTTGTGTAGTTAAACTACCCGAGTCACCATGAAGAAACTTATTCTCGAAAAACTCAACATCTCTAGATTCTATAATTATATTAGAATCCAAATCTAATAATCTGTATGCTTTGGAATTCTATGCATATCCCACAAATAGACTTTTGAGTATTCTTTCTTCTAATTTAGTTCTTTTAGGTTTATAAACCTTATAAAATGCTAAACGACACTGAACTCTAATGTGACTTAGATTTGGTTTCCTTCCTCTTCATAAACTTATGGTGAAAATTTTAGTTTCTTTGAAGGCACTTTGTTATTTATATGACAATCAATATAGGTTGTTTCCCCCGTAGATTCTTTGGCAACTTGGCATTTAGTAACATAGAGTTAATTATGTCAACTAATGTTTTATTTTTCCTTTCTGCCAAATCATTCTGTTGTAGGGTATATAAAGCAGTTATTTGGTGGATTATGCCACTTTCCTCACAAAAATTATCAAATTCCGTAGGAAAATATTCTTTACCTCTATCACTTCTCAAGATTTGAATCTTTTTTTCAACCAAATATTTATAGCTTTTAAACATGTCAAATGCTTGATCTTTTATTCTCAATAAATAAACATATATATACCTACAGTGATCATCTATGAAAGTAATGAAATATTTATTGCCTCCTCTTATAATTATTCCATTAAGTTCATAAATGTCAGAATGAATAAGTTCAAGTATTTTTGTAGATCTTTCTACACTTTTAAAGGGCTTCTTAGTCATTTTTCCTTATAAACACACTTCACATTTATTCCCACTATATTTTTCGCATGTTCTGTAATCATTTTTTGACATAATATATGGATACATAGTTAATGTGTGCCAAACGATTATGCTATAACAGAGAAGAAAACTCAATAATATAAGTAGAAACATCATCTGTGTTATTATTATTATTACTCAATTTGAACATATCATTACAAAATAACCCTTCCCAATAAACATACCATTCTTGACAAAAATTGTTTTTTCTACCTCAAAAACGACTTTAAAACCCTTCTTACAAAGTAATCACCAGATAAAAGATTATTTTTAACATCAGGAACATGGAAAACATTAATAAGAATGAGTTTCTTTCTAGAAATGAATTGCAGTTTCATTGTTCCTTTACCATGAACCTTTGCTTTGTCACCGTTTCCCATTGAAACTTGCTCTCCCTCGGTTTTATTTGTGTAATTCTTAAAAAAATATGTATAATAGCACTAGAGTCATACCACCAAGCCATTAACTTAGACACTTAATCCATGTAAAGTTCAGTGATCATGCTAATTGTTGACGGCTGATTTTGGTCTCGGGGTAATATGGGAATATCACCTCCGAGGTAATCCTCCTTCAACGGTGAATTTGTTTGGTTATAGGGAACCAAAAGCAAATTTAGCAAAAGACAGATAAACACACCAATCGACAAGGAGATTTAACGTGGTTCGGCGGATTTTGGGATCCGACCTACGTCCACGGACAAGAACAGGGTGGTACTTTTTATTACTCAAATACACTCCTCGGGTCTCTTCTTTGCTTTTACAAATCAGAGCTTGATGATTCTGATCCCTCACTTCTTATGATGATTTTATGATCCCTTTTTCATATGCTCTACCCTCCTATTTATAATAATACAGAAATCAGACTCCTATTTGCACAAGAAATCCTATTTGAACTCAATCTTCTCTTCTTGTAAGGATTCCTGGTCTAGTACTGCCTTCTCTTTTCTTATTCCTTCTTGGATTCTGACTTCTTCTCCTTGTGAGAGTAGGATAATTTGCTTATCTTATCCGCAATGAATGGGGTGTTGTCATCTTGAACACGGCTCGCTATCTGGTCGGTCTTCATGAGGTCGGTCACGACAATCTTTTATGCTGAGAGTGTTTCTGCCGACCTTATAGTGATCGGTCATCCGGACCAAAGTGGTCGGTTTTCACATGTTGTGGTCGGGTCGGCTACATGATCCCATCCAGTCAGAGAATTACCCTTTTTGCCCTTGTCGTACTGTCTTAAATGTTGTAGTGCCTGAAAACACCATCAACATCTGTCCCCTAGTTCTCGGTTCCAACAAGTGTGCTAGTTGGTGCCGGGAACTACATAACAGTTTTGCTCCATTTGGGGGTTGGTCTGAGGTCGAGAAATGTTTTTGTTGTCTCTTTTCCAGCGCCTTGTCTCGAGACACGCAACAGTCACGTCCGCTTAAATGCCCATCAAATCAACTTTAGGGTTTCTTCTAAGTTCGACACTTGTCAAACATCCGACGGGTTCCCGCCACAACCGATGGTGATGAGCGTTTCAGTCATGACTATAAGAAAGCGAGGCTTTCACTGTTCTATTTTTTTTGGCAATTTCTCCTTCTCTTCTGAAAACCTTTCTGTGATCCGTCCAACTCCGTGGTCCCGAAGGTCAACCGTGGTCTTTTTCTTTTTCTTTGCTGTGAACATAAGGATCGGACACACCACCGCACCGTACAACCTCCTGCTTTTTTTTTTAGAAGAACAAGTAAGTCTTCTGAGCGATCTCTTCTCTTTTGTATGCTGTGAATCTGTTTGTTTATTTTGCTTAGGGAGAGATTTGTGGTTTTGATGGGTCTTGCTTTAGGGAACTTTTAGAGACTCCCTATCTAGTTTAGTACGGAAACTGTGGGTAGCTCCTCATAGACTGATTCCCCTCCTTCTCTGTTTTTCTGGGTGTTAGGGATGTCCGACAATAGTTCTTCCTCCGAAAGGCCTGCCAAAATCTCAACTCCCCCTGCTGAAGAGCTCTCCTCGGGCTCAGGGGCGCCTAGTGTAGAAGACCTTGACACTACCCCTACTCCCTCTGAGATTGAACAAGACTCCTATCGTCAGAGGATTCCTCGGAAGGACCCAGAACCTGGAGAACTTGGGTCGTCGGCTCTGGATATGAACCGTCCCTCTAAGATAACCGAGGATGATCTGGCGCTGTTGCGCGGCAACGATACGACATCCCAATAGATATTGCCCTTGAAGTTCCCGGCCCGATGGATCGTGCTAGTCAACCCGATGAGGGCTCGGTGGCACTTCTTCCCTTCTTCCGCCTTTTTTGAGTGTGGGCTACGGCTGCCGATGCAACGTTATTTTGCTTGGATGCTGGCTGAGATGGAGATTGCCCCTTGCCAATTAAGTTAAATAGTTGGAGGATTCTGGCCGGCATATATGTGGTTTGGCATCGGGCAGGTTTGGGTGTACCTTGCTTGGAAGAAGTGAAGAGGTTATATATCGTTTGAAGTCCAACCCAAAGACTCACTACGGTTGGTATTACCTCTCTGCTTATGACAGCTCGTCCAACCTTGTCCAGAAACTCCCCGACTCAAACAAGAATTTTAAGGACCTTTGGTTCTGGGCTACTGGGGATTGGGGTCGGGTCCTGAGATCGTTTGAGGAGGACGTCTCGGTTCCGGACATCTTCAGGGCTGGAGGTTAGGAGTTAATATGCCCCTTCACTCTTTCTTTATTCCCGTTCTTAGTTTCTTAGGTTTCTAACTTCTCTGGTTCCTCCCCTTGTTGGCGAGATGCTCCCAAGGTTTCTCGTCAGGTTCGGAGGCGGGTACATTGGGCTCGGGGGTATGCTGCCCACTGGAGGAAGTTGGTTAATGATGCGGCCTTTGTTGATTCGGGCCTTACTCGGACCGTCCCTCCGGAGATCTCGGGTCGGATTGGTGGAGGTCTGCTGGTTGTTTTGATGTTTTTCCCCGTTTTCCTGTTATGTGTTTGATGTCTTTGTTATGTTCTCGGATCCTGATTTCTCTTTCTCCCTTTTTGTAGGCATGTCAAAGAGGCCAAAGTTTCTTGAAAAGTTGGCCAGCACGATGACGAAGACCGGTCAAGCTGAGGTTGGAACTTCTCGAGCACAGCCTGATTCTGCTGGGAAGGTGCCTCAAGGGCAAGTCCAAACGGGTGCTCGGGGACTATCTTCCCCTTCTGGTGTGCAGTCATTGGGATCTGCTCGTCTTGCCAGTCCGCCGAAGCCTCTCAGGAAGAGGAGGCGTCAGCTTGGGACCGAGGAGACCGAGTTGGCTCAAGAGGAAGAAGAGGAGGAGGCTGCTCCGGTCAAGAGGAATGACGTCCGTAGGGGAAGAAGTCATCTGAAGGCTCCTCCAAGAAACGGAAGGGCTCTGTGGTCCTCGGGGTGGATGACTTGGGAGAAAGCATCCGGGAGGCTACCTCACACTTAGTGCCGGCTTTCAATGAATTGGCCGAGGTGATTCCTCAGGGGGAGGTTTCGAGGTATGAGGATATATCTCCCGAAGCCATTGTGACTGAGATGAGTTCTCAGATGGCAAAGGTATTTTTACTTTCCTTATCGATTTTTGGGTCGTTGGGCCTCTTTACTTTATGTCTTGACCCCCCCCTTTTTTTTTGTGCAGGGCAACTACCTCATGGCCAAGAATAAGGGTCTTCTTCTGACTCTGTTGTCCGAGGGTGGTCAGGCCCAAAGACTTCAAAATCGTCTCTCCGAAGTGGAAGCAAAATTGGCTGACCGGGAGGAGGTGATTAAGAATCACGAGGCGACCGCCATCGAGAACTTCAAAACGAACAAGGCTCTTAAGGCCACCGCTGTGCTGGAAAGAAAGCTTGCTGATAATGCCAGGGAGGACCTGAAGGTTGCCCAATCTGAGATTGGCGATTTGAAAGGGAAGGTAGCAAGTGTCGAGGCCAAGTTGAAGACCAAGGACGAGGAGGTTGCACGGGCCCGAGATAGTCTTGAGAGGAAAGAGGCTGAGCTTGAGGAGAGAGAGACCGATCTTGAGGAGAGAGAGAGCGAGCTTGGGAAGAGAGAGGCTGATCTTGAGGCCGAGAAGGAGGCCATCCGTCTTGAGGGGGTTGGCGACTGTGCCGAGATGATACCGATGGTGCTGCCGAGTCTGAACATGGACCCTATCTATGCGGCCATCAGCTATTGTAAGGGGGATATTTCCGAGGAGGAGTTTCGGAAGTGGCTCCCTCCCCCACCTGAGGAGGTGATGGATCCCGCCCCCATTTCGGTTGTTCCGGCTTCCGAGGCTCCCCGAGAACGACCGGGGGTTCCTGCCGCGGGCGAGGACTGCCTTGAGATCCCTCCTCCTACCCCTGAAGCAGAGGTCTCCCCTGCTGCCGAGGTCGAAGCCGCAGCTCCTCCTCCTGCCGAGCCGCTTCTCCCGCCATCTGAGCCAGCTGAGAAGAGGTTCCTCCTGCCCTGTGCGGGCTGAATGAGATAGGGTAACCCTACCGGGGCCCTATAAAGAACGACCGGGGGTTGCTGCCGCGGGCGAGGACTGCCTTGAGATCCCTCCTCTACCCTGAAGCAGAGGTCTCCCCTGCTGCCGAGGTCGAAGCCGCAGCTCTCCTCTGATGCCGAGCCGCTTCTCCCGCCATCTGGGCCAGCTGAGGAAGAGGTTCCTGCCCCTGTGCGGGCTGAATGAGAAAGGTAAACCCTACCGGGGCCCTATGTATACTTTAATTTTTTTGTAATAACATTACAATTCACTTATATATATTTGTATGTTTCCTGTTTCTTTCTTATTTTTTCTTTTTTATGCTTCTTTGTTTGCCTGAATGCTCCGAGACCTTCCGGAGTTTAACATGAGGTGGAGGGGCATAACCCGGCCCCGAGCTGATGATGAATTTGGACCCGGGGGAATGTCACGTCTCCAGTCCAAAGGAGTTGTCTCGTTGGGACGTAACCCGACCCCGAGCTGTGTGAGGCACTTGGTTCTAGGGGAATGTTACCTCCCCAAACCAAAGGAGTTGTCTCGGTGGGATGTAACCCGACCCCGAGCTGTGTGAGGCACTTGGTTCTGGGGGAATGTTACCTCCCCAAACCAAAGGAGTTGCCTCGGTGGGACGTAACCCGACCCCGAGCTGTGTGAGGCACTTGGTTCTGGGGGAATGTTACCTCCCCAAACCAAAGGAGTTGTCTCGGTGGGACGTAACCCGACCCCGAGCTGAGAAAGGCACTTGGACCTGGAGGAATGTTACGTCCCCAGTCCGAAGGGCTGACTCGGTGGGACGTACCCTGACCCAGAGCTGAGAAAGGCGCTTGGACCTGGGGGAATGTTACGTCCCCAGTCCGAAGGGCTGACTCGGTGGGACGTACCCCGATCCCGAGCTGAGAAAGCACTTGGACCTGGGGGAATGTTACGTCCCCAGTCTGAAGGGCTGACTCGGTGGGACGTACCCCGACCCCGAGCTGAGAAAGGCGCTTGACCTGGGGGAATGTTACGTCCCCAGTCCGAAGGGCTGACTCGGTGGGACGTAACCCCGACCCCGAGCTGAGAAAGGCACTTGGACCTGGGGGATGTTACGTCCCTAGTCCGAAGGGCGACTCGGTGGGACGTACCCCGACCCCAAGCTGAGAAAGGCGCTTGGACCTGGGGGAATGTTACGTCCCCAGTCCGAAGGGCTGACTCGGTGGGACGTACCCCGACCCCGAGCTGAGAAAGGCACTTGGACCTGGGGGAATGTTACGTCCCCAGTCCGAAGGGCTGACTCGGTGGGACGTACCCCGACCCCGAGCTAAATAACCAAGCGGCCTCAGCGAACGAAATCCAGCCCCGAACCGAATAAACAAGTGGCCTCGGCGGAACGAAATCCAGACCCGAGCCGATTAATCCCTGGGACTTATTCAGAAGGGAAGTGAATCAACCTTTGAAGCCCTACCGAATCTGGCATGGGCGTCCCTCTGCCAGACCGGCGAAAAAATAAAAACAAAACCTTTGAAGGTAAAATCAAAAGGTGGGGGTGACTTAGCACTTGTCCCAAACTAAAACTTTTCACAAGTGTAAACAACAGCACGGATGCCTCGAAATAGCGTCCTGCCCGAGGCCTCCAAAACACAATTCTGAATCTTTCAATTCAGTGTCCGGCGAACCAGGATTCGGATCAGAAGAGCGTATGAACGGTAAGGGCACATCCTCTACACGTCGGTTCACTGGGGAGCCTGTGTATTGTATGAGGGCTCCTCCTTACCACGCTGGGGTAGGCACACGCCACAGGGGTATACGCCTCCCCGCGCTGTGTCTCCCACAGATCCGGGTGATGAATGGATCAAAGAGTGTCCGGGATACTAAGGGTATGTTCTTCCTTAGGCCTGGTATCACTGGAGCTAGCAGTCGTCACGGGGGTGTCATCATCCCCCGTGCTATGCTTTCCCATGGATCCATTACATCGGGCAGGCGAGGATCAGAAGAGTGTTCGACACATTAAGGGCATGTTCCTCCTTATGTTCGGTAATACTGGAGTAAGCAATCGCCACAGGGGTATCAGCCCTCCCTGTGCTATGCTTCTCACGGATCCATTACATCGGGTATGTCCCTGAGGACTCCGAGCTAGAGAGATACTTGGCTCTGGGGGAATGTTCCGTCCCCAGACTAATGAGCATGACTCGGTGGGACGTAACCCGACCCCGAGCTGATTAATGAAGGGTCCTCGCGGAACGTAATCCAGCCCCGAGCCGAAAGACGTTTTTTTGGCTCTGGGGGAATGTCCCGTCCCCAGACCAATATGCATGACTCGGTGGACGTAACCCGATCCCGAGCCGGATAACTGAATGACCTTGGTGGGGCAAGGTCAAGCCCCGAGCCGCCCAAGTCTTTATTGCTTGGTCGTTTCTTTTTGTATTTAGGTGCTAAGTTTGTCCCCGGTTTTTGAGTAGGTCTTTCTATTTATGTTTTAAGAAATTGGACGAGAACCCCCTTCTTTTTTTTTTTTTTGAAAAGAGAAAGTTTTTATTCATGTTTCGGGGACAAACTGCCCTTTTTCAGTTGAATTGGCGGCCACATGCTCTTTGTCTGGTCGTCATAACCTCGTGGTCAATGTATTTGTTCAGATACCCGTTTCGTGCTAGATCCTCCATTTGTTCTCGCAGATCTTTACATCCGTCCGTTGCATGTCCTCTGGAGTTGTGGTGTATGCAATAAGCCTTTTGGTTCCTTCTGTCCGGGGGGAACCTCCTTTGGTCGGGTTCTACTAAGAGGCATTTCCCCTGGATCTCCATGACAATTTGCCCCAGTGGTTTCTTAGGGGAATGTATGCATCCTCCCTGACCACGTGGTTTACTTGGGTCGGCGCCCTTCTCTCCTGATTGTCCCGGTGCAGTGGCTTGAATTCTTTGTGTTTCGGGGGTGGTCTTCTGGATTCTTTTTCTGTTCGGCGGGGGGCGCCCTCCCTTGTGGTTCTATCCCTGGTATTGTTCCCTTTCCGGGACACTTTCTCTTCATTCTCTAACAAAACGAACTTCCGGGCCACCTCCAGGGCGGTGGCGTAGTCCGGGGTGTCCTGGATCCTTAGGTGGGTCCATAGTCTTCCGACCCTTAAGGCTCCTTTCAAGCTTTCCATGGCCTCAGGGGATTCATACCCTCCGACTTCGAGTACCATATTATAGTACCTTTCAATAAATATCTTCAGAGGTTCATCGTCTCCTTGCTTCATGAGCCGGAGTTCTCCAATCGTCTTTCTGGGGACACAAGCCCCCTTGAAGTGTCGTATGAATGACTTCTTCAGTTGTGTGAAGCTGCTGATGCTTCTTGGGGCTAAGCTCCTGTACCATAGAATGGCTGGTCCGGCCAGAGTTAGGGGGAACACTTTGCAGATGGCGTCCCCTGTTACCCCTTGCACCTCCATCAGCAGGGTGAAACTTTCAATGTGGGTCTTAGGGTCGGTATGGCCTTGTACGGTGTCATGGTCGGCATGTTAAATCTCTTCGGGAATTTCTCCGATTTTATTTCCTCCGTGAGGGGGGACTCATCTTTGACGTCCTGGATATCCCCTCTGTTTGCGTTGGGGTATACTCCCCATTTGACCAGCTCCTCCCGTAACCAAGATTTCATACCGCTGTCCCTGGTTCCATGCCGCCCTCTGAGGTATCTTTTCTTTCTGCTATCTTGGGAGCGGCGCTTCTCAGGGTCGGCGTCGTCCCGCACTTCTTCGGTATGTTCTTTTCCTCTTCTCCGGGTACTGTGAGGGCTATCGTAGGAGGGATCTGGTGATGATTTGTCATCTTCCTCTTCCCATGTGTCCTCGGTTTGGGAATCCCTTTGTACTACCACGGATCTCACCCTGTAGGGTTCCCTCCTTTGAGGTCTGTCGTCTTCGCTTGTATCAACAATTCTCTTTCCTTCCGCTATCTCACTCCTTCGCCGGCTAGTCCCGGCCTCGAATTTTCCGTCGCGTGCTCCTTCCATCCTTTCCAACGGTCTACTATGGTTTTTAGTAGAGTTTGGTTTTCCTCCCTTTCCTTCCTAAGGTTTTCCTCGATCTTTTCCATCCAGTCTGCAGCCGAGCTCCCTGATGATTGTTGGTTTCCGCCTTCCGCCATTTGTCTTATTACGCAAGTTGCTTTTCGTAGAGTTCCCCACAGACGGCGCCAACTGTTGACGGCTGATTTTGCTCTCGGGGTAATATGGGAATATCACCTCCGAGGTAATCCTCCTTCAACGGTGAATTTGTTTGGTTATGGGGAACCAAAAGCAAATTAGCAAAAGACAGATAAACACACCAATCGACAAGGAGATTTAACGTGGTTCGGCGGATTTTGGGATCCGACCTACGTCCACGGACAAGAACAGGGTGGTACTTTTTATTACTCAAATACACTCCTCGGGTCTCTTCTTTGCTTTTACAAATCAGAGCTTGATGATTCTGATCCCTCACTTTCTTATGATGATTTTATGATCCCTTTTTCATATGCTCTACCCTCCTATTTATAATAATACAGAAATCAGACTCCTATTTGCACAAGAAATCCTATTTGAACTCAATCTTCTCTTCTTGTAAGGATTCCTGGTCTAGTACTGCCTTCTCTTTTCTTATTCCTTCTTGGATTCTGACTTCTTCTCCTTGTGAGAGTAGGATAATTTGCTTATCTTATCCGCAATGAATGGGGTGTTGTCATCTTGAACACGGCTCGCTATCTGGTCGGTCTTCATGAGGTCGGTCACGACAATCTTTTATGCTGAGAGTGTTTCTGCCGACCTTATAGTGATCGGTCATCCGGACCAAAGTGGTCGGTTTTCACATGTTGTGGTCGGGTCGGCTACATGATCCCATCCAGTCAGGGAATTACCCTTTTTGCCCTTGTTGTACTGTCTTAAATGTTGTAGTGCCTGAAAACACCATCAACACTAATCTTCATGTCAGATATCATACAAACCAGTTCTGGAGTAGATTCTTTTTCAACCATGTTAGCCTTAGGAGAATTCTCAGTTTTCTGCTTATTCCAAAATCTACACTACTTTTTTATATGCCCCTTCTTCCCATAAAATGATAACATGTTTTATTCTTGTTTCCATGGTTATTCTTATTAGAATCTCCAACATCATCATATTTCATTTTCTGCCCATAATTATTCTGTGTCTTATTGTCTTTCTCAATGTCATGTACTTTTAAACCAAACACCTCAAACACATCTTTTTTCACGAATTCATGTTTCGTCTTCAATTTGTGTCTTATTGTCTTTCTCAATGTCATGTACTTTTAAACCAAACACCTCAAACACATCTTTTTTCACGAATTCATGTTTCGTCTTCAATTTGTATATGTTTAAGGAGTTGGTCAATAGAAAAATCTTCTAAAGTATACAGTAACTTCTTTTTGTAACTATCCCAAGATGAAGGCAATTTTGCCATAACTGCAGCATCTTGTAATGGTTCAAAAGCATATATTTTCGGATTTTTCATCTTTGACACCAATACTTGTAGTTCATCAACTTCAGTCATCACATATATATTTTTAACCATTTTAAACTCAAAATATTTCATTGAAAGAAATTTAACAGTACATTGTCTCTCTGCAGTGTATTTTGATTCAATTACTTTCTAGATATCCTTAAAAGATTTGATTGATTGGAAGATATCATATAAACGATCAGACAAATGATTCAGTATGTGGCCTCTACAACGTATTTCATCATCTTCGCATTTTTTACGTGCACTAGTCTTGATCTCATCATTATCGTTTTCCTTTGGTGTAGGAATTCCAGGAAGACTTTCATTCAAAATATAGAACACGACCAACTCAGTAGGGGAAAAAATGATCTTGTCCTTTCAGCGACTATAATTGGTGCCATCAAAATGCTCCAACTTATACATGTCTTGGTTGATTATATTTGTATGTGCAGACTCCCTTCTGGTGAATTCCATAACGATAATTACTTTAAAT
The DNA here is from genome assembly GCA_019454045.1 of Zanthoxylum bungeanum. Lineage (NCBI taxonomy): Eukaryota > Viridiplantae > Streptophyta > Magnoliopsida > Sapindales > Rutaceae > Zanthoxylum > Zanthoxylum bungeanum. Next base: position 133,761 of record SKCR01052643.1, read on the forward strand.
TTGTTGAAGAAAAGAAAGAAATGGATCACTGTATAATTGAAAAAGAACAGATAATTGCTTTAAGGTGTGGATTGTACTTTCCTTATAGTAATTATTATCCCCAATTTATGGCCAGATTATAACAATATACCCCCAAGATACAACAAAGCAAAGAAATCACAGACCAGTAATTCTGTGATTTCCAAAAAGAATTTCAGAGAATGAGACAGGAAAAAGAAAAGAGATAATAATATTATATAGGAAGTTTCCTTTATAAAATACAAATTCAAAAAATACATCCTTTGAGAAAAATACTTATTGACTTAAACATCAACAGTTGTTTCCAATTTAAAAATAAATAAATAAAATACTAATTGTTGCAGTATTTAAGTTTAACAGTCACATTGGTTCATCTTAAAATAGTATTTAAGTTACATTGGTTCACTAAAAAAAATATTTAACAAAATAATTAATTTGAAAATTAATTATAATTAATTAATTCATAAAATTAATTATTAAATAAACATGTACGCTCCACAAGTTCCCAAGTGTCTATCTTTGACATATAAATATCTATATAATAAAGAAGAATGGTGTTGGAGGAAAGAGAGTGTATCCAACGGCTCTCTTTATGTGGCTTAATTGACGGCCCAGATCATTTCATTGGTAATTGGAGGAAAGAGAGTGAATTGATTGATGGAAATTGTCAAAATTTTTCA